>LPNX010981074.1:41446-111446 GCA_001517045.1 Pseudotsuga menziesii | reverse complement strand
AGAGGGGTCGTGAAGGAGAGGGGTAGTAGAGGAGAGGGGCCATAGAGGAGACGATACAAAGGGCATGGGTCGCATAGAGGAGAGGGTTCGTAGAGGAGAGGGACCACATAGGAGAGGGGTCATAGAGGAGATGTTACAAAGGACAAGGGTGGAAAAGGAGAGGGCACAAAGGAGGGTTTGCAGAGGTCACGTAGAGGAAACAATTCCCCCCAAATCAGTGAGTACCCTAACCCTAATACAAGAAATCCTATTTCTACTTGCATCTTCCAAGCAACTAGATCTATGGAACCAAGAATTCAAAACCACAGATGTGTTATTGAATTGAGTTTCCTTGTGCAAAATCATTATCTTTTCTGGGATACAAAAGTAGAAAGTACAAACTATATTATGTTTAAACCATGATAGAATGAACATAATCATAACACTACACAAAGTAAATTTGTAAAGGAAACTTATATTCCAAGAAAAGCTTGTCATTAGAAAGGTCAAAGTTGTTTCCTCAAATTTGATATAAACATGTACATACAGTAATTTTGGCTTTGTACTAGAATCCCAATAGGCATTGTTGTTGGAATTACAAATTCATTTGCCTTTCATCACCCTTTACTTTAAGTATTCCATTTGTCTTTTTTCTTATAGCACAGTGTTGTCTTGTGACATTCACATTTTTGGAACTCTCGTACCTTCAACTGAAATTCCGAAGTTCTATGTGTTCTCAATGTTTAGTTGTGGGTGTTATATCTCTATCAATTGATCTACTCCCCCACAAATGAGTCTCTCACATTCTCTTTTGCAATCTAGATTTTGGTTTTATTCAACTTTGCAAATTTTTCCTTTAATGTTACTTAACGGGCTCTAACAATGGCTTAGTTGTACTTTGCAAATATGAAATGCACTTCTAGCAATTGCATATGCCTACAAATATATGCCAAATATAATTTTAGAACCTAGAGTAAATATATAATAAGGTTACCTGTAATAATGAAAAAAATTGTAAGAAACCAAACATACAACAGAAAACGTCATCCTAAACCATAAACAAAACTTTTCACTCTATTTTAGAATAATTTCCTCCAAACCAAAATTATGGACTAACAAACGTCCTTTAGGAGGGTGAAGAAGCAAAGCCATCTCATGATTTCTTATGTGGCTTACCAAAACAACTTCTACTTTACCAATCATCATTAATTTGGCATAAGATATGATCTCATCTATCACCAATTAGAACTCAAAATTTGATGTGCTTTCAGCATGCAACTAACCAAGAAAAAATAGGCATTATATGGATGTATTACCAGAAATAATGAGAGCACTTGCTACTAAGTAGCACACCTAGATTATAGAGAATTCTTATAGACTCTTTTGAGAGAATTCTAGGGGAAACAATCAAAAGATAGGTATTATTTATTTGGATTTTCATCGAGAACAAAATAACTATTTCTTCCATTTTTTATTGGCAAAACGAACTAGTCATCTAAATCATTAAATCTATGCATTGGGTGCTTACAACATTTCATGTTTTTGAACCAAGTCCACTAGCCTGTTACAAAGGCCTATTTAGAAATAAAGGGTACATTTCTTTCAAAATTTCTACTTGAAAGCATTGTTTATAGGAGGAGTTTGGTGGTTAAGTGCTTCTTGGTTAAAATCTTAGAGCATGATTTTGGGATTCGTAATGGATCCTATAAAAAAAAAAAAATAGAAAAAATGAAGGCACAAATTATGAGGGAAAGGGAAGAGGAAGTGGATCCTTCAAAAATAGAAAACAAAATTGAGGGACATATTAGGAGGGAAAAGAAATATGGGTCCTCACATGATTTTGAACCATTATTCGCCTCTTTGTTCACTTTCATGGTTGGAGAACAACCAATTCGGAGAGCAGAATAGTAGATTTGGAAGGCAGAACAACTTACAATGGGGACAAAATTGGTAGATATGGTTATTCCTTTTGTGTTGCAAATTCCTATAGAAACATTTTATTAGTTGTGGGTGAGAGGGTTTAGTGATTTTTGCAAGAATAAGAACCCTCAAAATCCTCCATTCTTCTTCTATTTCACTCGTATTCTATGTTTTTAAATGACTTCATATTATGCAACAATCCCGCCAATCAGTTTCTATTTTTCTTATTGAAAAATCATTCTTTACAAACTAGTTGCAAATCTTAGATTTGAAGTATGATTTTTGAATGGATAAAATAGTCACGATATTGAATCAATGAATCATGTGTACAAAACTTTTTACATATGGATTTACAATATGTTAAAATTACATTTTTGCAGTATATGATTTTGTCATGTGTTTATTGATATTTATCTACCAAGTAATGTTTTTTAATCTATCCTATTTTAGTTAAATGCTTGTGAATGTTAGTTATGTTTGTCATACCATTCTCAGTTGTAACTATCACTTCAAAAGGGTCTAGGTCCGAACCAAGGGAATCATTGTATCATACCTTTGATCTAGACTATGGGGTAAATGATAACCCAGTATACAATAGACTTCCAAATGTCCACTGACTGAGCTTTGAATTCTATGGTGGCATTTCTAGAATTGTGAGTTGGATGGAAGGAGAAAGCAAACAAACCCACAGAGCTCAAAACTGGTTAGCACTTAGATGAATAAAGATTCAATGACTAGCTCTTATTGAGAGCCAACCAACTTAAACTTGTTTTTTGAAATTCTTAAAAAGATGCAATCAGCTAGCCTACAATGGATGTATGGACATTTCTGATTTTAGAGTTGGGAAAATTGGAAGCATTTGCTCAACTGAAAGATTATAATTTGTGATGTTTTAATCAAGCTAGAAATCTTAGTGTTCCATAGAGTATTTATGCTCTAAAGGATGAGATGGAGAAACCTAATGCAAGAGAGCTCTTTAAAAGGAAATTTGTTGTAACTTCCTTTGTTATTTTATGAGCAACTAAAAATACAATGTGCAATATCCTATTATGTTCATGCAAGTCTGTCATAACCATGTCAAAATGAATTGTTTAAAATGATACTGATTCTTGGATTAATCAAGACAATTCTTGGATTTATCTACCAAGTAATGTTTTTTGCAGCTAACCTAGTACAATGATGGTAGCATAGGTATCCATGAATGGAGCGTCTTGGTAATAGTGTAATTCCTAGTCTTATTATGAAAATATGAAAATCAAAGATTTTTTCTATGATTTGAAGCTTGAGCTATTTGGTGTTGTGATTTTCATTTATTTGATGATGAAATTATTATTTTCATATGAATGTTGTGTGAGAAAGAATACCTCCTGACTATATCAGTTTCTTTCACTTGAACAGTAGAAAAGATCCAACCATATGTTGTAGTTAGGAAAGAATCGCGCCAGACTCTGAGTTCTCCAAGAACCATCTAGCTTGCAAAACAAAATCACAAATGGTCTAGGAACAATTTGACGGAGCATTTTATGAAGAACACACATTTGTAATATGAAGTTATGGTGTTATAGTTACTATCATTTTGTATGAAAATTGATGTTCTATGGCAAAGATCGTTTCCAAAGTTTGATTGACTTTGCTCATGTCTATGTTGTAGCAAGGTATTTATGCACCAAACATTGATTCACTATGGAAGTAGTGTTGCATTGTATGTTAGATGTAGGAAATCATGAACAATTATCTTACATGAATTGTGAAAGCCCAAAGACATATACATAATCTTTTTCAAGAAAATCCAATTGAAGAACTCTGAATGAATTCACCCTAGTTACTAACTAGAACCTATAATTTTAAGATTAAGAAGTGTCAACATATTCATGGCAGAAAAACCATGGTCATGTCATATTTTTGAATAAATGCATGTGTTGGTATAATATTTTGAATGATTGTCTTGTTGGTGCTTCTTTTGTAAGAACTTTATTTTTGAAGGAATTGTCTATGATGTTACTTAGCATGGAGCCACACCTATTTTTGGTTTTATGAGGAAATTTGTTTGGAAATTTTGTTCACATGCATAATGAATATGTTTTCTTGGGAATATGGATTATGGAGGGCATTAATTTAATATTTAAATGGGTTTGGGAGGTTTAGGTCTTGTTTTTTAGTTGTCTTAGTGATGTTTAAAGAAAGGGTTCAAGATTTTAAAGGGCTAAAATTGAGTGACATCAGAGAAGAGATCTATTTGAAATTTATTTTTTGGTGTTTATAGACCCAATATTTTTATATCATGAGTTAAGGAGGAGAATTATTAGGAAAATACCATATTGTGGGAACATGATATTTTTCTTCATGTTGTGGAAAAGCTTCCTCAAAAACCCTTTTAAACGGCTTTTATTGGTTGGTTTACTTCTCTATTTTGTAATATCATAAGCATGTCCTCTCTTTTAAGACAGTTCTCATAATAAATATGTTAGCCAAATATATATATATATATGAAAATATATTTATATGTTTCAAAATTTTGATATGTACACCTACTATGAAAACTATTATACAAAGAGATAAAAGAAGATGTACATATTTGTAAAAAAAAAAAATCATGACTTTTGTTTTTAAAACATTAGAAAATGTCTATATTAAAAATTATGGGGAAATTGTCCCACATGAAAACAATCTACTCCTACGAAATTCCTCTACACGGAGAGATCTGATATTCATATCCAAAACTTGTTTTGAGAGTTAAACAACGCCAATGTTTTGCTCTCGAAAAACATGATCAAAAGAGATATGTTGGAAAAGTCATTGGCCTCCTTCAGATGTCTCACCATATGTATAATACCGATATCTTGAACCTGTGATGAACCTCTCATCTAGTTGATTATAAAGGAAAAATCCCCATAGCTCTTTCAATGGATACAATACTTTCACTATACACATCGCTACAAGTATCATAGATAGGGTATTTACAACTTTTCCGACAGTCCATGTCCCTACTATGATTCAAAATCAAACCCTTTTCTTGAAAAGAGAGGATGAAGTGGATGTTTGTGTGCTTTCATCAACAAAATATTATTCTCTTGGAGATGCATTAGACATGTCTTCTTCATCCACCTCTTCTTCTATATTTGAAATATGATGCAAAGGTGGTTCATTGGATGAAAAACATTTCTCCATCAAGGAATTTTCATAGTAATTAGGATCCCATTCTTTCAAAAATATCTAAATAAAACCTACAAATGAAGATTTTTCTCCTTTTCCCAAAAATAAATAATACCCAAAATAATCAATTTTGCACCCAAACAATGTTTGTATGCAATAAATAATACCCAATTTTAATGATTGTAGGTACCACAAAATAGGTACTTGTCGGATTTATATTCCTCAAGTGAGGAAGATAGACTAGAAGAGGTTGAAAGTGAGACGTCTAATACAATATCCAATAGGTTGAGATCAACTAGAGGTGAAAAGGTAAGGAGAAAATTTCGTAGATGCATGGAATTTTTTGTTTCTAAAGGAGGATCATGTTGTTATGATAATGAGTGCATAGGTGACATTGATTTGCCCCTGAGGTATAGACATCTTATCAAACGATGGCTACCCAAGGAGCTACCCCAAGTGTACACAGATTTCTTCCTCAATGGGAAGAATTGTCGCATTGCTCCATCCTCTTTACATGGATTGGGGCTATTTTCCATGGATGGAATAAAGGTCTCATATGGCACTGAAACTAAATTGATGGAGTATGTCGATCCATGCCACAAAGACAATGACTGGTTTTTGTTGGTCCGATATACCCGAAGTATGCAAACATACGGAGTGGCAGAAAATTATTGTCAACTATTGGACAGCAGTCTGAACAAAGGATCAACTGTGTATATTTATGGAAGCCCAAAATCTTCAGGAGATATCATAGGGCTTATAAATAGCACATGAACAGGGTCAACAGATAAGCTACCCAGTTTCCTATTTGAGGGGAATAAAGGAAATCATGTATTCATATGTGCAACAAAATCAATAGCTGCAGGTCAAGAGTTGTTGATCGATTATGGTTTGAATCGAACAGATGCAGGGGTTTCTATTATTGAGGTAAGTTTCTTATACAACATTTAACTCAACCTTTGATCGATGACTTGTTATTTTCTCTTGCATCAAGTTTATTTATGTCATGCTTTTTATAATATACACATGGTTAATTATATGTCATGCTTTTCATTAATCACGTTTAAGAGACATTGTTATATATGTAATTTTCATTTTTAATATGTCTTAATTCTTATAATGTGGCAGGGTGATCATGGCCATATGCCAGAAGCTGGCCGTGGAAAGTCACCAATGGTGACAGATGAGGTAAATGTTAGTTTAATGGTACCTAATAGAATTAATGTAATAGTAACAACAATTCATGATTATATTACATATGTTAACATTTGACAATTTTTTTGCTATTGAGCTCAATATTTCAATATGATATCATTCTTATCGTATTATGGTAGGGGGGCAGTACTATGAGCACAACTAGAGCTTCTAGAAAGGTAAAGTTGACTCTCATAGTAGCAATAAAGTTTTTTATATTAATCAAGTTTATTATACATTGTTCAATTTTTAGTTATCAATATGAATATGTCTTGCTTATTGTATTGTGGCAGGGTGACCGTGGGAAGGCACCAACGTTGTCGTGTTAGGTAAATGATAGTGTAATAGTACCTAAACATGATTATAGTACTTTTTTTGTTATTATATGCATTATATATGTTTTGCATGATTTTTTTATTGACGTTCATAGAGCACACCACATCAAGGTGATGATGTGGTCAATGACGTAGAGATATATTATTCAACCGACCTAACGGATACCGTGAAACTGCATTTGAAAAAGTGCAATCAAGACCTTCTTGATCTGATTTTAATCAATCCAGTGACTGAATAAATACAAGCAAAAATTGATGAATTGAGGAGAAAAGTAAAAAAATACGGGGTAAGGGGCATCTTTGAAAGTTTTTACGAACTACATATATTCATTTATGTTATTTTAGTTCTATTTTTTTATATGTTCTAATCAATTGAAGTTTTATTCTTTAGAGTTTTTTGGATCCAAAACCCATGTACCAAGAACAGGTTATAGAGGGTGGCATTGGTAGTAGCGATGGTTCAACACATTGTAAATATACCGTACCAATAAGGCTATTTTCCTCTCCTACAAAACAATGCACTTTAGATGCCACACCCTTGATAGGTGTTGGAGGTGAAGATGGCCCTTCAAACACCACTACTCCACATGATGATAGAGAGGATGGTGGCATCAATTGTGATATTTTCTATCATGTCTCAGTACGTGTGGTTAGTAAGGGATCATTTCCCATTAGCTTCTTGTTGAAGGATGAGTGTATTCCAATCAAGATACTGAATATTACAGGTATTATTTAATTTATTATGTGTTTTTTTCATGTAATTCAAAGCAACATAACTCAAACTAGTTTTAATTAATGGTCATATGTGTTTTGCAGGAAATAATTTTTTTTATAAGAACCTGCATGAAATGGAATTGGAGATTTTTGGGTCCACCATTCGTACACTGTGGAATGCCCAAAATGACAAATTGAAAGATGATTTTATGAACCACATGGTTAGCTTGTTTGCTGAAACCTTCAACAAAAAAGGTGACACTGCAACAGCTGGGTTAAATTTGAAATATGTGAGAGAATATTATAGGGACAATCTGTAAATTAACCACAAGTATGAGCATCCTCTGATGGTTCTAGAGAAGGAGTGGAAGGCGCCCATTGAGGATGCAAAGGAGAAGGCATTGAGAAAACAAGGAAAGACTAGACCAATCGGTTCAAGAAGGTATGGCACATATCATTATTTTTTTTAACTTTTAAATATATTTAAGTTGCAATATCTAACATATTTGAAACCTTTCATAGCCTCTCCGACACATCTAAAGCAAAAAAGGAAATATTAGAAAAACATGGGCAACACAAACTGGGCCAGGGTGGATATCAAAAGCTAAGGGCACAGATTGTAAGAATCATTTGATAATTATTTGTAGCCAACAATTAATTGATTTTTCTAACTATAGCGAACAATTAATTTATTTATCACAAGAACTTTACATGGTGTTATGAATTGCAAGGAAATGCTTTTCAAGAGAAATCCATTGATGAATACTTGAATCTCGGCTCCGAGTACGGTTTTTAGCATGTGCTCGAACATCACAAAAGCTTGGGGAAAACCCCAGTTTCCCCATTGATTCATGCAGATGTAAATAAAATCAATAAGGACATCATTATAATGTACTTGTGTAATCTATCCATGAATGATTACATTGAAAAATGAATGCCTTTTTTGTTTTCAGGGTGATACCTACAAAATTAGCGAGGGTAGCAGTACCAAACTAGTACCACACGATGGTGGGGAGCTTCCTAGCCATTTAGGTATGTATGCCATATGTATTCAATATGATTTTAAATACATAATTGATGATGTTTACTAATTACTATTTTTCTATGAATGGTAGAGCATGTAATTTTTCATGCTCAGTCGAGAGAGGAACAAATGGCAGAGCGAATGAACACTCCAGTTGACTCGGTTAGTCGGCCAACATGTAAAGATCATTGTAATGAAATTGAAAATAACGAAATACATATCTCAATAGTAAAATCGCATTTGTATCTATATAAATGTCTTGGTTTTTGCAGATGATGTCCCTGTCCATCCACCTCCACCCCCTTCTAATGGGCATACCAAAAGTATGGTATGGGGGTGCATATCCACACAATCAATGGAAAAAGAGGGAACAACAACTACAATGGGACAAGACACTGAAGATGAAGTCCCCCTCTTGAAATTTCTGGAAAAAAACCAAAACATAAAAAAAAGTAGTTTTATACATTTAAGATTTGTATTTGACTGAGTGAAGGCATGAACTATTTTCAGTTTTGCTAAAAGTTTATTGATCTAGTCATTGCATGGTGATATTTTAGAATTGAGGTTTCACGTCTGTATGTTATTGCTCAAATCATATGTCTGGATATGTCTGACATATTTAGATGTCTATGGTTATCCTTAAGGGACTAGCCACCCCTTCCCGAGTTAACCTAAGGAATATGATATGACCATATCGTTTATAATTGGTTTACTACTATTACTCATTTTGTTTTCAGTACTTTAATGATTTATGTAGCTCTATGTTTGATAGTACTGTGCTGATTAGAAAAATTAATATAACTATGTTTGTTCTTTTTGAAATTTATATGCGAAATGTTTATTAACATTGTTGCATAGCTTATTTTTGAATATGTGTGACATAATCCGAGGACTATGGTTATCGTCAAGGGGCTAGCCACCCCTTGCTGAGTTAACCCAAGCACATGACCTTCCTTATCCTAGGATGATGATTATGAGCTTCCTCTCATTGCATGAGACACATGATACGTATGACCACATACAGTTGAGAAGGTTGGGTAACCTACCTTTGACAATGACTTGATGTGCATGAGCCTAGTATGACGTTGTGTTTCCTTATTATGATACATTGACTTGCATGTTTACTTGTATGTGATTTTTATCCTTGTGGTTACTTGTGATTGACCTTTGCATGGTAGCATTGAGCATATACAACCCTTAATTGTTGACGTCCAACTTGTTGATGACCATCGTGACCCCTTAAGATTGTTGTCCACCATTGCGTTGACCTTAAAAGACCTCCTTAGGTGCCATCCACCATAGTGTTACCTTATATGACTTTTTTGGAGTACTTTGTTGTCATTTTTTATTGTGTGTTGGTCGTACTGCTATGCTACTAATGTTTGTTGATGTATTTGTAACTTTAGAATGTATTCACTTGTATATTTTATGTATTGTACCTCAGTGTTTATTCCGGGAAGTATCTGTAATGTAATTGAGTCATGTCATGCTTCGATGTTCTGATCGGGAGATTCAATATTGTAAACAAGTCATGTAAAGTCATAGAGGGTAACCCTCCCTATTGTTCAAGGTTTAAAGTCCCCACAGTTGTGGGGCCCTAGTTTTATTAGACTCTCCTAGAGAATTCATCCCTATGTGAGTTAATGTAATTCGGGGCAATAGTCCCCACAATTGACTTAAGGTTAACCCTCCTTGTTGATCAGAGGGAAAAGTCCCCACAGTTGTGGGGAACTAGGGTTATTAGACTCTCCTAGAGATGTCAGCCCTAGTAAGTAATTGTTAAGTGAGGCCGACATGTTGGAGTGGACATAAAGTGAACAAAAGAATATAAATAGAGAGTGAGACTCTCTATTTATAACACAAACACACACACTCACCGGGGCGCATGAGTGAGAGAGCAGAAGCTCTCTCAAGTGTGAGAGAGAGAATAGCTTTGGAGCTCATCTTTTATGTCTTTGGGTTTTAATGCTTCCATTGGTGCTCATTCTATCTCTGAGGAAGTTGCGGGGTTTTCTCCTTTATGGTTTCCCTAAGGAAAATTATTTGTGTCTCTTGTCTCTTGTGATTTTTGTTGTGCATGTTATTCTCTCAGATAAGATCCTAAGATCATATTGCTTAAATGATAAAAATATAACATGGTATCAGAGCTAACCTGAGAAGAAGACACTGTGTAGCTGCAGAAGCTAGGACTTCTTATTTTTTTGGTCTCTCTCCACAATCCATCAGAAAAATTATGCTAGACTAGCTCTCCATTGAAGGGCACATCTTTTTGTCGATGCAGAATTCGATTCCGGGCATTTTTAGTTTTTGCTGCAGGAAATTAGGGATTTTTACATAAGAGAAATTTTTGAGTGAGCCCAGCATAGGATTTCTCTCCTCATCAAAATTGAATTTTAGAGACCTAGGTCGATATTTTTTGTTAGGTGAAACTCTGGGAAAGTCAAACCCTAGTTTGACCCTGGGCCTGAAAAACCCTAAAATACTGAAACTGATCATTTTGGTATATTCACTATATCTTGAGATTGGAGAAGGCTCAGGTGCCAAAACTTTCACAGATCGAAGATAAATTCCTGATGTACATTGTGTTCAATTTTTCTCCTCAGATTCTCTATATGATTCCTCTGAGTTAGGGTTCCAGCCTCTCCCAGGATTCCTCCCCAAATAGGACACCTAGGGAGAATCGCTATATCTTGGGATATGAAGTCCCAAACTAAATTTCTCAAGATTTTTCAAAAAGGGAATGGAATTTCATTTCTGTGGTAAAATTTTTAGACCCCGAAGATGAAACAGTGACACGCGGCAATCCGTACAACTTCGCTATGATGAACAGTCCTAAAAAATGTCACCTTGGGAAAATGCTCATAAGCCTCAATTGGTGAATCCAATTCTGCTCAGACCTACAGAATTGGAAAGAGGATAGACAAGGCTACCTCAATGAAAAGTTTCAAACATAGAAGAGTAGTAATTTTGGATATACCGCAGAAACAATATAAGGAATTTCTGCAGTAGAAATTGGTAAACTAGGGCTTCCTGTTCCGGGAGATTCCCTCCACTGCTTTCAGAAAAGGAGTACATTGGAAAGCTCACCTTGAAGAGGTCTATCTTTATATCCAATCATATTTGAAAGATTCCAAGTTTTGGAAATTAGGGTTTCTCTGACAAACCCTAGATCATCCAGCTCCAGAACCAGGATGGACACCTCAAATCGGTAAGATACAATCTTTTGCTATTTATAGTTGAGGTTCTCATTTCAAGATGACTAATCACACCATCTTGATGAAAATCTTGGTGAGGCTGACAAATTCCAAGGATGGAAGTATAGGATCTCACTAGTTCTTCAAGGAAATGAATTGGACCACTACATGAGTAGAGCAGTTCCAGTTCCAGAGGGAGATGAGGCTAAAATCCTTACACAAGAAGAACTTGGTGAAGGGCAAGAAGATCATTGCTGATTCAATCGTGGATCACCTTATACCACAAGTGTCTTCCGTAAAGACATTGAAAGGGATGTTTGATTCCTTAACCAATCTATTTGAAGGGAAGAACATAAATCAGAAGATGACTTTGAGAAAATAGTTGAAGAATGTGAAGATCCAAAATGTAGAGACCATAGAGTCATACTTTACAAGGGTCTCTCAAATCAAACAACAAATTGAAGTAGTAGAAGAAGAAGTGGAGAATGTAGAAGTTGTGATAACCACTTTGAATGGCCTCCTAGGATCATGGGATTCATTCATTCAAGGAATGTGTGCCAGAAGGAAGTGATTACTTTAAGCAAACTCTAGGAAGAGCACACACAAGAGGAAGCTTGACTCATAATAAGAGAAAACAAGATGGGAGCAACTAAAGATCAATATTTCACAATTCAAAGAAGATACCTCAAGTGATGAGGAATATGAAGAACTCAATTATTAAAGAGCCTCTTATCCATTTTGAGCATTTGGATAAGAAATGATGTTGTTATGAATGAAGAAGATGAAGAATTTGAAGGCTGAAGAAAGAGTCTACCCATGAAACAAATAAAGATAAGTATTCAATTGTCATTTCATGATATTATTTTGTTATGCATTTGTTTATATTCAATTGATGTGTTAAGCATGATAGAATGTTTGCATTAATGATAGTATACTACTAATATGCATGTGATGGGTAAGTAGCCCATGGTGCTATAAAAATCTCCATTGATACTTATCTAGAATGAAACCTCTTTGCTAACATATTGGATTAGTGCACAATGTCAATGATGTCTTGGTAGAGATGGAAGGCATCTAGAAAAGTTTCCATGAGATATGGATGAATGTTGTATTGGCTAAAATAGTTGCACGATTATATCTTTATGCATAAGAATTTACCATTATGAATATGCATTATCAAATGTTTCTAATCATACAACTGCTGCATTTGACTTGTAGGAAATATCACGTACAATCACCTACAAGAAAAGAAGGATGAGACTTGTTCCGAAGAACAAGTGACGACAGTTCAAGAAAGAATCCAAGATGAAGAATAATATGACGATACTTTCAAAGAAAGAAAGAGGCCTCAGAGACACTCTAGTTATGTGACACTGTTGAGCGACATCATTGATGTAGATCCTTCCAGCTATGAAGAAGCAATCAAGAAGAAAGGGAAGGAGAATACCCGTTCAAGAAGAATGATGTCTAGGATGCAGTATCGAGACCTGAAGAGAAGTCTGTGGGATACAAGGCAAGATTCGTAGCATGAGGATTCTCATGGAAAGAAGGAATTATATGAGCTTAGAAGGCACCCATGGGATAACACATACATGAGGAGCTTGAAGATCACCTAGAGTGATGAATATTTCAACCTTTGCTACAAGGTTGAAGATGAAATCCTATAGAGGATGACAAACTCATAGATGGGTGTGAGAAGAACTTTTGAAAAAGTTCAAAATAGACGATCTTGGTATCTAGTGATCCTAGATGGAGACATAGAATATTAGTAGCAGAGGAAGATACTTTTCACTCCAGTACAAAATGTTTCAGTGCATAGAGTACAAAAGACAGAGGGAGTATGATTCTTCGCTTCAAAGGGAGAGACTGCAGAAGATCCTGAGGTTCGACATGGTATGACAAGATAGACAGATTACTGATGACTCTAGGATTTACCTTTGCTTCAAGGTTGAAGGTGGAAGACCAATGTTGCTCCTGTTATATGTTGATGACTTGTTCCTGATAGAAAAGAGGAACTCATTAAAGTTGCAAGAAGGAGACTTGCTGCCGAGTTTGAGATGAAGGACTTGGATATGATGCATTACTTTCTAGGAATGGAGGTGTGGTAGAGTATAGATGGAATATCCCTGGGGCAAGGGAAGTATGTAGTAGAGATCCTGAAGAGGTTTAGGATGATGGAATGCTAGGCCATGACCACACCTATGGCACTGAACCTGAAGCTATTGAGTGATGCTTCATCAGATACATTTGATACTATGATGTACCATCAGATGATTTGTTTCATTGATGTACCTAATGAATACAAGACTAGATATTTGATTTGTTGTGAACACATTGAGACATGTTCACTTGATGGTTGCAAAGCATGCAGTAAGGTACCTGAAGGGTACAGTTGAGTATGTGCTCAAGTATGATGCAAATCAAAAGATTAACCTGGAGGGTTATGTGGATTCAGATTGGGCAGTGCCATTGATAGGAAGAGCACTTCGAGGTGCTGCTTCAGTATGGGATTAGGTGTGATCTCTTGGTTTAGCAGGAAACAATATTGCATGGCACTGAGTAAAGCTAAAGTAGAGTATGTCGTAGCTTGTTCAACTAGCGATGAGGCAGTGTGGCTTAGAAAGCTAATATTTGATTTATTTGATCTCCAGTTGGATGCTACTTGTATATATTACAACAACCAGAGTTGTGTGAAGTTGTTTGAGAACCCGGTGTTCCATGACAAGTTGAAGCATATCGAGATAAAATATCACTATATCAGGGATATGGTGTAGAGAGGAGCAGTGAAGCTCAAGTATGTTGTGATGGATGAACAGATAGCTAATGTGTGGACCAAGCTATTGGCCAGAGTGAAGTTTGAGTACTTCAGGGAGAAGCTTGGTGTTCTCCAGATTGAGGTTCCCTCCAAGGGGAGGTGATGAGGTCCGAGAGCCTTTCTAAAATGGTAGGATTGGTTCCTTCCATGATCAAAAGTAAGTGCAAAACCATTCTGATGTGACTATGGGATGTGTTCCCACATGATCATATGTAAGTGCAGGGCCATTCTGATGTGACTGTGGGATGTGTTCCCACATGAACAGATGTAAGTGCAGAGCCATTCTGATGTGACTGTGGGATGTGTTCTCACATGATCAGATGTAAGTGCAGAGCCTTTCTAGCATGGATGCTGGATGTGTTCCCCACATGGCTAGATATAAGTGTTGAGCCTTTCTGGCATGGTTCTTGGATGTGTTCCTCCCCTGGTCAGATATAAGTGTTGAGCCTTTCTGACATGGTTCTTAGATGTGTTCCTCCCATGGTCAGATATAAGTGCTAAGCCTTTCTGATATGGTTCTTGGATATGTTCCTCCCATGGTCGGATGTGAGTGCTAAGCCTTTTCAATATGGTTCTTGGATGTGTTCCTCTCATGATCGGGTGTGAGTGCTAGGCCTTTTTGACATGGTTGTTGGATGTGTTCCTCCCATGGTCAGATGTGAGTGTTGAGCGTGCCTTTCTGACATCGTTGCTATATGTGTTCCTCCCATGGTCAGATGTAAGTGTTGGGCAGGCCGTTCTGACTAAGGGTCAGATATAAGCACTGAAGAAGACCTACATGGAGGCTAGGCCTACAACTAGGATGAAAAATGGCTAGCTCTGTAGAACTTCCTATGACGAGAAGAATCAAGAGATAGCACTAGTGATGATGATCTAGTAATGATCCAGCAGTGATGATCCAGATCCAATGATGATGACCTAGTGATGATCCAGTGATGATATGAATCCAGTAATGAATATGACTTGAATATGAAGAGAACTTGATGATGATCCAGATGATACAGAGAAGAAGACCTGTGCTGATAAATTGTGTAGAGAGAATACCTTCCTGGTTAAGAGGGAGTGTTGATGTATTTGTAACTTCAGAATGTATTCACTTGTATATTTTATGTATTGTACCCTGATGTTTATTCTGGGAAGTATCTGTAATGTAATTGAGTCATGCCATGCCCTGATGTTCCGATCGGGAGATTCAATAATGTAAACAAGTCATGTAAAGTCATAGAGGGTAATCCTCCCTATTGTTCAAGGGTTAAAGTCGCCACAGTTGTGGGGCCCTAGGGTTATTAGACTCTCCTAGAGAATTCGGCCCTATGTGAGTTAATGTAAGTCGGGGCAATAATTCCCACAATTGAGTTAAGGTTAACCCTCCTTATTGATCGGAGGGAAAAGTCCCCATAGTTGTGGGGCACTAGGGTTATTAGACTCTCCTAGAGATGTCAGCCCTAGTAAGTAATTGTTAAGTGAGGCCAACATGTTGGAGTGAACATAAATTGAATGAAAGAATATAAATAGAGAGTGAGACTCTCTATTTATAACACACACACACTCACTCATTGGGGCGAATGAGTGAGAGAGGAGAAGATCTCTCAAGTGTGAGAGAGAGAATAGCTGCGGAGATCATCTTTTCTATCTTTGGTTTTTACTGCCGCTATTGGTGCTCATTCTATCTTTGAGGAAGTTGCGGGGTTTTCTCCTTTATGGTTTCCCAGAGGAAAATTATTTGTGTCTCTTGTATCTTGTGATTTTTGCTGTGCATGTTATTCTCTCAGATAAGATCCTAAAATAATATTGCTTAAATGATAAAAATCTAACAATGTTTTTGATTTGTAAGGGTTGGATGATCTATTTTAGGCTATTTTCTAGTTCATCATTCTATCCTTTAAAATGTATGTTGGTCTAGTTGAGCCTCATGCAACTAACCTAATGCTAAGAGGTTGAAGTATGAGGATAAGGGAGGTCTTCCCCAACATCTGAATAAATTTTATTTCTCCTTAGTCATTTCAACATTGCAAATGATAATGTGACATGTCCACAATAATGAATTTTATTTTCTTCTCAGTGTCAATGGGCATGCTGTAGTTTCCATATTCCAATGCAACTCAAAATAGTATTGCAATTATTGAACTTCTATAATTCCCTATATTGGTAATATGTTTATTTGTATATGATGAACTAACATCTTCATACATTGCAAGATATGCGTAACTTTAATGGATGTCCATCTGTACATGTTGGATAAATTATGACTTTAAGAATCATGACTTCTTACGATTGGTTAACAATACTTTCCACGGTGATATTATTGGGAGAAATGAGACCTTTCAATGTCTGGCATTTACTATCGTAAGATCTTGTCTTGGAACCTCTATTCTGAAATAAATTATGTTGCTTTCTAATTGTAGTAGTTTTCCTGTTTAACCTAAGGTGTGCATCCATACCACTACATGATCGGGAGCTAAACGAGTTGTTACTTAAGTTAAATGTAGATTTCCCTGTGCAATTGCAAATATGTCAAGTGTCATTTTTCCAACAAGTGTTTGCAATATTGGGATTTGGATTTATATAGAGATATAATCTATATACTATAATGTTAGCTAGAAGAAATTTAGCAAAAAAACAAATTTAAGCATTGTTCATTTGATCAAATCCAATTCTAAATATCAAATTTAAGCTCTGTCCTTGTAATGGTTGCTTGTGATGACCTTCACATCTCTCTAATTAACCAACCAAAGATGTTGCTTGATATGGAACACATTTACCAAAGATATCTCCTATAATTAGCAGTTGAATAGTAACTTCCAAAGCTAAGCACATATTTTCATTGCTTTCAACACAAGATTCTCATATTCTTAAGTGCTCTCTTGATGTTTACCAAGGGCATGACCCCATATAGAAAGGTCAAGGTGGACCCTAACTCATGAAGTAACCTCCAAGTAAAAAGGGATGTCCGCTTAGCAACCCAAAAGGCTACTTCAAGGTATGTGCCCCATTTAAAATGTGCAATTAATCTCCCAAAAAGGTGGCTACTCCACCAACATTTTCCCACAATGCAACCAATATTAGCTTCAAAGGGAAATTTCCTTCTCAAATGATGCAAAGACCAGAAAAGGAGGGCTTGATGATCCCCCAAAATTCCTCTTAAATCCAACAATCCCTCTCAAGAGTGATGAAAGAACTTTCGTTATGGAAATGTTACAATGTGATGGTGTCCACATGGCAGTCAAATAGCTCCAAATGCAAATAAATTCTACAAGCCATGTCCACAAAACACTCCATTTGACCTCCAAGAGGGACTGCTTCCATAAAGTGGCCTCCAAGCATGTAATACCTCTCATCAATGGCATATAAAAGAGTGTTAACATTTCATAATAAAGTTGGATGTCCCAAGGCTAGCTAGGGCATGGAAATACTAGTCCAAAGTCCAATGATATCTTTTAGACATGAGGTGAGGACTGCAAGAAGGGTGTGGCCCACAAGCGCTTCCTTTAGGGTAGAACATTGACTCAAAATTGTTGGTTTATTTCTTATTCCAGTCAAATGCATTCCCAAAACCTCCTTAAGACTGTTGTACATGCTTCAAAAACCACCCATAACTTGTCAAAGCTTGGTTTCGTTGTTGTCTATCACTGTTTTAGGGTTTTTTTGACCCTTAGACATGCCCAGATTCGACCTTAGTGATTTGTTAAGAGGATCCAACATGCCCAAAATTGCCAATAAATTCTTAAAAGTGCTAGAAAATGTGTTTTTACTGTGCCTACGACTCAAAATTCCACCCATATTTGATATTGGAGTTTGTACGAGGACTAATAGGTGCCCAAAACTGCTTCTCACCTGAAAATAAAACCCAAATTCACATAAGAAGTGCCCAAGCCCCAAACTATTGAGAAATATGAGTTTATTGTTGTTTCCAGGTTTTTTGAGGGTTATTTATTCTCGAACCTGATTTTAGGGTTGTTTGTGCTCAAAGGACTACTCATAATTGCATTTAATGCTAATTTAAGGCATTTTTTATCACTAACCTACCTCCAGCAACTGCTTGGGTCTTCTTTTTAGTTCTGTTTACACCTTTTTCTATGAAAAAAACACCTAGAATTCATAATGTTGATGTCAATTGCTGATTAGGATATTAGAAAAACCATCATTTCTGCCCAGAAATGAGGTTTGAGGTTGTTGGAATGCAAAGATTACCTAATGATGTTCTTTTACCACTGCTAAATTTGTTGATCTTGATGTCATATTGTCTAGAACTGCCCAGAGATGAGGTACATAAAAATTGTATACATAAATGAGGAACAAATTGGACACCTTCCATATGTCTTCACGTTGGAACAAAATGTTGTGAATAGTTATTATGAAACATATTACAATCGTATATATGCTTCTACAATTATGCCACTAGTGGCACAAATTTTTCTTACTATTGGATTTCATTACCATCTCTTGGGGATTTTTCCATGAATGTTTTCTTACTTTCTAGTAGGATGTTGCTGATACAAGTCTCCTTTTATGCCTACGTCATCCCTCTTTCATGATAGTTGTTCTTCATCCCCAACACTAGCACATATGTTGTTAGGGATCCTTCACTACCTTTGGTCCACATAACTTCTTTTTTAAGGATGCAAAAAGGCCCAAAACTGCTCTAAATAACCATACCATTGTAAAGTACACCCATACCAAAATGGGGGTAAGAAAAATGAATACTAGAATTCCAGAATAGGGTGTTTGAGTTCTCAATGGGTGATAAGATGAACAGAACAATAATAAAACAACCTTTCCAACTATGGATATATTTGGATGATATAGACCATATTTTTGAGCAACGTTTGCAAACATATATGTAGATGTAATTTTGGTTGTAGCTATTAAAAATGATTTAATTTCAACATGAGGACATTTTAAACTCCTCCAAGAAATTTTCATTCCACCATAAGAAACATCAACTAAGTAAATTAAACAAGCTTCAACAAATAGTATTTTATCATAAAACAACATGAATTCTTCCCTCAAATACGCTACATGAATGTGTATTGAATTGTAACCCAAAGAGACAAGGAATAATGTCATTAAAAGTTTCATATTAGACCCCTAAAGCCTTTAAAATATTAGAATGATCTTGGAAAATGATTCTTTGAAGTGATGGTAATGTTACTTCTACAGGTTTGAAATAGACCTTGTCACCTATAGGTCTTTGAATAATCTAATATAGGTGTACTTTGTTTTTCTTTCCTTGAGTGCTCACCTTTCAAATCTGGATTATATAGCCATCTTCCAAGTAGAATAATATTTTTTCAAGCTTGCATGATGGAAAAACCACATTTTCCTTTCCAAATACAAATACTCAAGCCACATGTTCCAATTTGTTGAACATCATTATGACAACAAGTCTACTTGTGTTGCTGGAAATTCTACCTAAAAAAAAATGCATTTTGAAGGGTAACAGGGCCCAATACCCTCCTTTGGGATACAAAATTATCCTCCTAATTAGGTCATTCTCCAATCAAGTAACTATCTCCATATGGTCATCATGTAAAATGTCATGAAATATGTAAAGATATCTCTAATGCACTAGGTAAGACTATCATGTAAGAACTCAACTAGGATTAAGAAACCAATGGGTAAGTCATCTCCAATGTGTAAATCCATAACAAAAACATATATCATATGAAAATACATCATGGACCATCTAGGGTTTGAATTTTTATCATACACCATGTTTCCAGAATCTCATGAAAGACTACCAAACATGGTGTACACACTTTTGAAGTAAACCTGAAAATTAACATGGTTGCACTTGAAACAATAGGGGTTGTAGGAACCTTGTAACATGGTCAATTCTTTAAGATATGGTATTTTTTAAGTGTTGTAATAGTTAGGGGATAATACTTACACACTTAGTCTAAATCCATAAATGTGAATTGGCTCTATAGTTAGCATGAAGAAACTCAAACATAAGTCATCCATGCCCAAAGAGGAAAATGAAAAATAAGTCTTTCCTATAACATAATACTTTGCACTATAAGCTCAATCGCAATTAATAGAAGATATAGGTTTATGAAGAAGTCTATAACAACTATAAAGGGGTAGTAGGAACTTTGTATGGTTGGGTTTGTTACCACCATATTGTGTGGGTGTCTAAATCTGATTCTGATCACACTCTTGAAAGTGGTGACACCATTCATAATGATGATTATTTGGTTCCCTACTATTGATCATGGATTTCCATATGGATTGTTTGAGGCATGGTGATTCATCCTACAACAATAAACCCTATTCAATCTCAATATCAACTGGTTTTGGTCACTTCTGGGCACAAAATAGTCTTTCATGAAAATCAAGAAGGGACAAAACAACAATACTATAAAGTTGTGGGCACTTTGAAATCTATAAAATGAAAGACACAACCTTATCTAAAGTTTGAGCACTTTTTAGACCTCAATATTTGTTGTTATATCTTTTGTTTATGATGGGTTTTCAAATATTGTTTATTCCTATGAAGTTTCCCAAGAAGTCTGAAGCATGATTTTACCTTATATTAGCTTCAAGATCATTTTTGCTCTTGTTTCTAACCTCAAAGATCAGATATGAGTTAGTTTGTTTGGTAAAACCAATAATAAGAGGCCTCATATTCATGTATGGGTCAGTGTTGGTAAGTATGAAGTATTGTTATGGATTATTGAATCAGGTTTGGGTTAATTCATGAGATTGTCGGGCATGAATATGGATAGAGACAACAGTTTTGGACGAAAACTTAAAAGTGGTCACTCACAGGCAGATTGTGTCTCTGAGTTGATGGTGACTGCCTCATAGACTCCAAATAAAAGTGGGAAGTACCTTAATCAAGCTGATAAATCACTTTGTCATGAATTTATTGAGAATAAAAAAGAGGTAGCAAAAGCAGGCCCAAATTTAAATTTAACAATGTCAATTGTGGAAATTGAAGTACTTGATATCCCTTATTTAAGGGTTGAACAACCAAATGATGAACATTTTGGGATTATGGATGTTGATGACTTAAGTGTTCATTTAGAAACTCAGTCGACAGAAGAGTCAAAAGCTAAATATGGTCATTTGGATAAGGGAATTGCGATTCATGGTACTGAAATTTTTCCTCATCCCTCTAAATGTCTAGAAATACAGGATGTTGAAGCAAATTTACAATCCCCAATACAGAGTGCCATTCATATTTGCAAGGAAATATCATCAGTCTCGAGGCCCAACTCTCAAAATTTAGTGTACAAAGAGAATTTTGGGCAGAGATGGTATAGGTCAATTGTGCTGGGCCTTAAGTAGGCACAGTAAGTATCCTTGGATAGTGGTTGAAGTTCCACAAGCATAGAATAAATGGATGTCTCTAGCAGAAAATGAGAATGTTACAGGGATTTGTACAAGGACTTATCAGAGAATGCATGACTGTCTCATTTCATTGTGAGAACAAGCTATTTCATCTGGGGAAGTGATGGAGTTAGTTGAGAACAAGAGCAAGGAACCCCAAAAAACATCTGGAGGAAGAAATGTGGTTTCTTCTGAAGCATGAAGCATGAAGTTTCCCAAGAAGTTTGAAGCGTGATTTTACCTTATATTAGCTTCAAAATCAGTTTTTGTCTTGTTTTTTACCTCAAAGATAATCTATGAGTCATTTTGTTTGGTGAAACCAATAATAAGAGGTTGCATAGTCACATATGGGTTAGTTCCAGTAGGTATGAAGTAGTGTTAGGCATTATTGAATCAGGTTTGGGTTAATTCATGAGATTGTTGGGCATGAATATGGACACAACATTTTTGGACACAATTTAGGGACTGTGCCACCCTCTCAACAATAGAAAATAGTTATAAACCAATAACAAATCATGGTAATTGTCAACTCTGGGCAAATGAATCAATAGTAAGATAATTTTTGGGCACATTACAGAGGTACGGAAACCTGATTTCACCTGAAGTCAGTAAAGAATCAACATTCTAGGCATGCTTGCAACAGTAAGAAGTGGTTAAGGCTCATTTTTTTGGAAACCTGGGCATTTTCATACCTTGAATCAGTAATAGATTGATATCAAAAGAAAATATAGGCATTAAAACAACCTCATATCTCCACAAAATGTAGTTCTGGGTAGTTAAATAGCACGTACAACACTGAAAAAGAAGAGTTTTGGGCACATTGCAGCCAAGTTATCGGTACATAGTATACTGACATGTTTCCATGATTATTTATTTACCAGCATTGCAGAAATCTCTCTTTATATTGTTAAAAGGAAACTTTCTTTATGAGATATGGCATATTGAGATTAACTCATCATTAGTATCTTTCTTTATAAAGTAGGTTGGAACTTATCTTGCATTAATGCATGCATGATGAACCTAATGCATATGTGCAGATACCAAGTCTTTTGTCACAAAGTCGTTCCATGCACTTGAAGATAGCACAATTATGGCATCTATAGATGACATAGAAGGTAGGAATCCTGTAGATGCCACTACTACTATTGTTGTATATTCATTAGTTATTAGAGTATTTTTAAAATTAGTATTCAATGATGATATCATGTAAATGTTTTAGAGGCTGAATATGGACATGTTTGAAGACATAGGACAACAAGTTTTCTTTTCAAATGGCACTCAGACTAAATCAGCATTTCTAGCATTCCTATGACAAATAGAAATAGTAGTTTTAGGTCTGTTTTAGAACCACCCTAGCACTTGTACCACATTATAATCATATTAATCAATCCACAACTTGTATATAATCTTGCATAAAAAAAAATTCTCTTGGTATAGGGTTTATTTGTCATCTCTGATTTTCAAAGAACATACAAATATGAAAGAGGCATTGTATTCCAATAACATATATCTATGTAACCATATAGTGAAAGGCTGGTATGAAAGAGAAAATATGTATTCTTAGGTTGAGATTGTGAGTGTTTCCCTTGGGTTTCTATACAATTTAGAAGAGGTGTATAGGATGTGGGTATTTGTGGTAAAGTTACTAAATATCAATCTTTTTAAGGTAGGGAGTATTAGTCAACTTCTAAACCTGGACAAAGTCAATGATAGGAAATTGGATTTGCATAATGTGCACAATTTCACCTTTCATGGTAATCATTATTGTGTTTTCTCAAAGTCATGTACTTGGGTTCTTGCTAATGGCTATATACATGCTCATTCACAATGTGTTAACAATTGCTTCTATTTGAATAAACCCAAACCTACAACTTTCATTTGGAATGTGACTTACTATTGAGGAGATCCTATGATCTTTGCAAGGGAAATTATATGATAGTAATTCTTATTCCAGCAATAATTATCTCTTCTCATCCTCTTTTTCCTTATTCATCTTCTTCATATTCATGAGACCATCATGGAATCCATTGCGATGAATAAAATCTACTATACATGACATGCATTCTTGAGTGTATTAAACTCCCAGATTTGGAAGCATCATAAAACATAAGAGATTTTTAGTGTCTCTATTTTCATTACGTCTACCATGATATTGTCATGATTCCAACCAAGGGAAGGATAACTAATGATTCCTTTCTTCCATTTATGAATTCCTAAAGGATGCCACGGTAATTTTTCTCTATCCAAAGATTTAAACATTGATAGCTTATTACTCCCAAAGAAAGAATCTCCATGATTCATGATCTATATCAAGAATCAACATATACTTGGTTATATTTAAATATAAATAAGAACTATTATTTAAGCTAATGGGGCCATATCTCATTGGAGAAGACAACATGTCAGGCCACCAAAAAAGATTCAATTCCTACAAGGGCATCCATAAGTTGTCACGACCAGGTAGTAATCCTGGATAAATTTGAGTCTTCACATAATAGTTATTCCCTATCATGGTAGGAAGGTCAAAAGTAATCACTTATGCTTGGTTTTTCTCCCCTCAAGTGCCACTTGTAGTTTATAACCACTTGGGGACAATTGTAATGCTTCTCTTGAACTTTAATGCTACTTACAAATTTCCAATAATCAAAATTCACCCACTTACATTTTTTCTCATATTGATATCACTACCTTGAGTAATTCTTTAAGTTAACACATACCTAGAGAAAGAAGCAAACAAATAAATTCCAACAATTCCCATGTGTGCACTAAACAAAACATTCCTTACCCATACTTTCCAACCTTCCAACCTGTGACTACAAGGCAATTATTTGTATAAGTGATTTTTGCACTCCATTGATTATTTTTAATGTCATAGGTGTCATCGTAATTTGCTCAATGAGGGATCATGGTTTTATATTTCATACCCACCTCATATTCAGAGTTGATAAAATACGTATTCAACTATCATGTGTCTACATAGTTGTTGCTATAGTAAAATCTCTAAAATAAAGTGTTTGGTATACCTCATTCAATATTGGACTTATACTATTTAGGTCGAGAAGTTATTAAAATGAATTTATACCACTGTTTAAATTGATAAAAGACCCAATCCTACACTAGGACTCATGAATTCCATCAAATTCATCCCAAGGAAATCCATCCATCCAGTTAATACAAGAGCCTTCATTGAAATTAAGTGGTTGGCATACCCCTTCTCATATTGGACTGGTATTTATTTTGGTTGGGAAGTTACTTTAAAAAACCTATGTCACTAGTTAGGATTAAGGCACTCCACCATTAATGACCAATCAAGTAGCACACCATACAAAAATGTGAAGGGTTTACATTGTCCAATCAAGGAAGACAGACATAAAATGTATACTGAAGTGATGTTCATCATGTAAGAAAACTATAGATTTTTGGTTATTGAAGTGATGTTCATTCATGGCATCCTACCATAGATTTGAGGTTACATGACATTTATAATATTCCCTCAATCCGGGTTTTTTAACCAAAATCCATACCCCATAGGAAACCCATATGACAAGCCAGGTGAATCCCATCCATACACCTATTGGTGGTATTTTGTTGTCTTGTGGAGGTCGAACGCATGGCGACATCAAGATTCCATCATTATTTTGTTGCATGTGTGGTTGTCATACACAGTGACATCAATTTATCAATGTTATTGCTTTAAACATCTGCAGCTTCAACTTGATTTAAATGATATGTATCCCCTAAGTACGGTTAGTGATCATAGCTATGCAATTATAGTAGCTTTATGTCATAAAAATGAACAGAAGAGTAAAATGCTGAGAGTCAAGCATAGTCATGTGATAGCCTAATATTCTGTCAAGTAGCAACATTGTGTGATAATAAAGATGATTGATTAAATGCACTAAAGAAATGCTATCCTATGATCACTTTTTTTCTATAGCTAATTTGTATTCCTATTTATCACTAGCCAACAATTTGGGCTGCTTCCATCAAGCAAGTTTACACAATGGACCAAATCATATATTTTTCATGTTTAATCTAGTAGAAATTCTTGTTTTTCATGGATTTGTAAGTCCTAGGTATTGAGATTGAAAAATCCATGTGCTTGATGGATTAAGTGCTTATCCAGAGCTACTGCATGGGTTGGTATAACATTTTTTTTTTAAATTGACATATTTTTCACTATAGCAACGAAACCTCGTCGCTACAGAGATGGAGTATAGCTGGTGTAAAATTATTTTAAACATGCAACTCCGTCGTTATAGATACAACCAAGTGTTTCTATAGCAACGATATAAGTGTTTCTATAGCGACAAGGAAGTGTCACTATAGCGACATAGTTTTATTTTTTTAAACAAACTGTGTTTCATGTATTTTCGGTCGCTATAGAGACAAACTGTGGCAAGTGTTGCTACAATGATGAAAGTTTTCCCACAAAATAAATCGGTCATTTTAGTCACTATAGAAATGCACAAGTTTTGCAATAGCAACGATTTTCTATGAGAAAAATGTGCACATGTACTAGTGAAGGAAACTGAGCAATCCCCTAGTTTATGAAATCAATGCACAATGTCATCACCGCGCCATGCAAACACATTGGAGAGGGCCCCCAATATGTAATATCATGCTAGGATACCAACAGAGTCGATGGTTAGTCGATCTGAACTATGGTTTTCGATTTATGTCGAGTTGAAATTCGCCTCAAAATGTGGTTCGAGGACACTTGGTGACTTTCGGTCTCGGAGTGAAAAACCAAATGGAGCATCATAATTGCATGTCATTGGATCTTGCAAGTGTGTATGGGAAAGGCTGATATGGGAACACTATCAATAGTCGCATGGTCTATATTTTTATAGAGTTGACCCACCAATGCAAGAGTTGCAAGAGTTTACCCACCAATGTAATTAAATGTGCATTATTGTAAAAAATATTCATTAAAAGTAAATTGCAACAACTCAAGAGCGTGTTATTTTCTGAATTCTATTTGGTGGTGTCTAAAGACACTGGTATATCTTGGCACATCCAATGTGCCATAGATCGTGTTTGTATCCTAGGCACATGAAAGGCCGAACATTAGTACTCTCATTAGAAAATAAAGAGAACCCAATGAAATTGTGTAAACATTATTTAGAAATAATTCACCTAAGGGTGTAGGATCATGTTTATACTGTCTGGTATCATGTGAATAGTAGGATGTCAGTGAATGGTATCCGTCAATCATAGCTTAGTACATTGGGAATAAACTAAAGGCTAACTCATTGAAATTGTGCTTCAACGTGCACTTTAAACTTTAAATAACGCACCTAACAATATAGCCACACTAGGAAATATAGTAACACCTGACACTGCGCTCGCTCAAGTAGGCCATCTATATCATCTCTGTTGACGATGGTGTCCATCAATCTCTCATGCTCTAAATTAGGTAGCAAGTATCGTACATGTGACCTATTTTTGTTCGGAAGTGTGAGCACCTTGATGTTTATACCAACTACCAGGTTGGTGAAGTGATATACAATAGCTCCTGGTCTATAATATTGATATACATACCCACCCTTCCTTTTTTGTTGTGTTGCTAGTGTCAAGTACTCCCCTTTTATAACCATTAAACCAGTTGGGAAATAAAACTTTTCATCATCCGTAACAAGTTCAATATTGTTTTGTTTCCCCTCTAAGCAACGTGACACTCAATAGTCAGAACCCCCTTCATTATTTTTTGGGGAAACCATTGCATATATATGACCTGTGAAAGGAAATAGGTTGATTTAACACTATATTTATCAAAAAGGGTCTTGCATGTAACATAAATAAAATTTCTTTAAATTTAATTCCTTGTAGTGATTTAGGTACTACAAATTTAGTTTCTTGTACCTACTTGTATGAGATCCGATATGTGATCATAGTCTATAGAAATATATGTCTCGTCATCTTCCAAATGGTCTATTTCATTAACCCCCTTCAAATTGGTGCCAGGTGTCACTCGATCCCATGTATCAACTGTATATGTATACTCACAGTCATCCCATTCATCAATGCTACAGGAACCACACAAGAAATCCTTCATTCTTGTCCAAATTTGTAGGGATAAGTTGTCTGAGCTTCTAACTGAATGAAATTGTCGAGTTCCATGCACTGTGTTCACACGATGTTTCTAGATCGGTCCACATTTGTCACCTCTCGGAATATTCTCTACACTAGGTTTTTCCTTGTTGTTTTTTCTCCCATCACAGATGCACACCATTTCACTATAGATGCAGCGTCTCGAAGGAGACCACCTGTAAACTTCATCTCTTCCCTTAGAAGGGAAGTTTTTATACATGCACCAGTTCCATTGTGCTCTCATTTTCCATGACCAGTTTCAAAGTAGTTCCATATATGTGGTACCTTGTATTTTATGTGCAACAAACACAACCATTGAAATGCACTTGCATTCTTGAACTATCCAGCTCAACCATCTAGCCAAATCAAATGATGACAAATGGTACATCAATAGCTATCACATGATCATAGAACAATTTAAAGCAATGCTGCATGTAATGGATGTCATGGGTTCTATCATCACTTATGTAGAAGTGATTTTTTTCAATATCACATATTTCTATTCATTTCTATCTGACCCATGTCGATACATGATATGGAACATTATGCTCACCTACTCTGAGTCATAGTACCGAATTTGAATTTCATTTTGTGGTTGTAGGGTGTAGTTTTCTGCAAATTCAATTACTGATAGTATTGTTCTAAGAGGGAAGGTGTCTCGACATATTCTGAATTGTTCATCTTGCCACCATGCCATATTTACATGCTGAATGTACTATTGGATATTTCCATAGAACTCTGAAATAAATTCACATACTTGCAGGTGGTGGGAAAATGATAAACAATGTTATAGATCAACATAAAAATATTTACATGAATTTTAATTTATGTTAATAAACAATGATATAAAACAATATAAACAATATAGTTATTTAAATAAATATTATCTATGTACATTGTCACCTGTGAAGTCATCAATTTAATCTTATTGCTTTCTTTCCCATCATGTAGCTGATATGTCTCATACTAATAGTTATGATTGTAGACAATTGTATTTTCGAATGGTTGATCTTCACTCTCATGGGTGCAATCAGACCATAATGATATCCCAACCACATTTGTTACAAGAACTCCCTACACATTTTTTCAAGTAATATGTTTTTTCATCTTGCCTCTGACACATTATGCTATAGATAAAATCTATAAATAAAATTGGCGGTACTGTACTTGAACATTTCTGTACATGGTTAGGATGAAAAAACCGATGTATATGTGCAAATGTATGATAATATATATCAAACTCTATGTGGTACATACAACAACAACTGTTCCAGATGGTATTGATTCTAACTTTCCAAGGATTGCATTTTTCAAAAGATCTTTTCCTAAGCCTTAGCTCTACGTGGGCAATTTTAAACATATTGAACAATTGAGTTTGTATCATGTCTAGATAATGTTTAACATGTGGTTCATTATTCATAGAACCCCTACAGCTTTTTAACACATCCTTTGTGTCAGAAGAAGTCCTACTGTATTTGTGCCAAAATGTCTGCACTAGTCCATTCACTGCTTCGACTGACTTCATGTGTTTATAGGGAAACCTACCGCTAAATTCCCATAATGTTTCCATTTGTCCCTCTACATCAAGGTTGTCTATTCTCACTGAATATTTTTAAGTGTATTTGTATGAAAAGACACAAATTGTGATGTGCATTTAAATAAACGAAGTTGTCTTGTGGATCTACTTATAATTGATTCAACCAGGATGCGTCGAACAACATTACAGTCATGTGAATAAGAATTTTACCAATTGATGTGAATGCAGCAACAAGAGATTTAACAATGTGATTACTTGATTCAATATTATTCAAATTTCTTATGTGTAACTTTTTTTTAATAGTTTCCATACTCCTAAATTTAATCAAAGCTAAAAACAAATGACATTTACTGGCTTCATATTTTTTATCAAAATATTGTTTCATTTTTTTAGAACAATGACAAAGAATAGTGTGTTTAAGCACCTTACCTTCCATGTAAGTCAATTCTACCTTGTCCATTTGTATGCGTTTAGGATTTCTCTTTCATGTTGATGCGATATTTTTTTCATTTGAAATGTTGGATTGGCATTTACATCCACTACAGGATGAAAACTTTGATTAGGATATTGAACCACCTGGCATGGTTGTTATGGAGCCACATTTTCATCCACAACCACCATACCAGGTGGTCCAATCTCTTAATCGAAGTTTTCATCCTGTACTGGATGTAAACGTCACTCCAACATTTCAAATGGATAAAAATATCGCATCAACATGAAAGAGAACTCCTAAACACATACAAGTGGACAAGAGCGAATTGACTTCCATGGAAGGTAAGGTGCCTAAACGCACTATCCTTCATAATTGTTATCAAATAATGAAACAATATTTTGATAAAAAAATGTGAATCCAGTAAATGGTAAATTTTTTTTATCTTTGATTAAATCTATGAGCATGGCAACTGTTAGAAGAAACTTAGGCATAAGAACATTGAAGAATATCGAATCAAGTAATCACATTGTTAAATCTCTTGCTACTGCATTCACATCAATTAGTAAAAAACTCATTCACAAGTCTATAATGCGGCTCGTTGCGTCTTGGATGAATCAATTGTAAGTAGATATGCAAGACAATGTCGTTTACTTAAATCCACATCACAATTTGTGTCTTTACATCCAAATAAAATTAAAAATATTCAGTAAGAAGAGACAACATTTATGTACAGGGACAGATGGAAACTTTATAAGAATTTAGCAGTAGTTTTCCCCGTAAAGACATGAAGTTAGTCGAAGTAGTGAAAGGACTAGTCCACACATTTTGGCACAATAACAGTAGGAGTTATTCTAACACAAAGGATGTGTTAAAACGTTGTATGGTTCTATGAATAGTGAACCGCATGTTAAACATTATCTAGACATGATACAAACTCAATTGTTTGAGATGTTTAAAATTTACCATGTAGAGCTAAAGCTCATGAAAAAATATTTTGAAAAATGCAAGCCTTGGTATGTTAGAATCAATACCATCTGGAACACTTGTTTTAGTTACCACATATATTTTGATATTTATTATCATACATTTGCACATATACGTCGTTTTTTGCATCATAACCATCTGCAAGAATGCTCAAATACAGTACCATCAATTTCATTTAGAGATTTCATCCATAGAATAATGTGTCAGAGGCAAGATGGGAAAACATATAACTTAAAAAAATGTGTAGAGGGTTCTTGCAAAAAATGTGGTGGGATATCATTATGGTCTGATTGCATCCATGATAGTGAAGATAAATCATTCAAAAATAAAATTGTCGAGAATTAGAACTATCAGTATGAGACATATCAGCTACATGATGGGAAAAAAAGTAGAAAGATTAAATTGGTCACTTCACAGGGACAATGTACACAGATAATATTCATTTAAATGAATATGCTGTTTATGTTTTTTTATAACATTGTTTATTAACATAAAGTAATATTCTTGTAAATATTTTTATGTTGGTTTATAACATTGTTTATTTTTTTCCCACCAGGTGCAAGTATGTGAATTTATTTCAGATTTCTGTGAAAATATCCAACAGTACATTCAGCATGTAAATATGGCATGGTGGCAAGATGAGAAATTTAGAAAATATGTTGAAACACCTTCCCTCTCAAAAAAATAGTATTAGTAATTGACTTTGCAAAAAATTACACCCTACCACCACAAAATGAAATACAAAGTCAATACTATGACTCAGAGCAGGTGAGCATAATGGTCCATATCCCTTATCGACATGGGCCAGATAGAAATGAATATAAATGTGTGATATTGAAAGAAAATCGCTTCTACATAAATAAGAACACATGTGAATGGGGAACACATCTGAAAATTTTGCATGGGTTACACTTTTTGGCAAGGTACTTTCGGAAAAAACATAAAACGGTACCACGATCAAGAAATTTTTAAACCCTCGATAAAGGTCTTAACACCTCGATCAAGGGTTTAACAAACGTTCGATCGAGGTTTTCTGAAACCCTCGATCGAGCTTCTGATAAACCCTAGATCGAGGGTTCATTAGACCCTCGATCAAGGGTTTAATAAAAAACCCAATGAGGGTTTAACAAATAGTAGGCTGATTGAGGGTTTATTAGACCCTTGATATAGGTTTTAATAAACCCTCAAGCGACCTACTATTAAAACCTCATTCGAGGGATTTGAATACCTCGATCGAGCTACATACCTTGATTGAGGGCCTGAAAAATAGAGAATTAGTTGTCTTACTGGAAAATCAATATTTCTCTATGTCTTCCAGGGGTGTAAACCCTGCCATTCATGGCACATAACTGAGCAGAGTTTATACAGATAGATTCATCACCGAATCCTCTATCCATTGAGGTATCATGCATGAATTTTGGAATTCATATAGGTTTTTCTTTTAATTCGTTCTAAAACTTACAATTAGAAAACCTGACAACTTCGAAGCAACTCAAAGAAAAATTCGCAGGGTTAAAAATACACATCCAAAAATTTCTTTAAAATGCACATCCCACACATCGACGCGTCCTCTTTAAAAGGGTATCTTTGGTTTTTCAATTTTTAAAAACAATGAAAAAAAAGCTGGGATTGACACACATGTGTATAAAATGATGTCGAAATCAGATGTGATCACTTTTGAAAAATAATAAATGATTGTATATTGCGAAATAAATTAACAAAAAGATATGCAGACCATAGTGCATTTTGTGCATATCATGCTCATATATATATATATATTAATTTAAGATTGAATTATTGGGGTAGCACATGAGCCACTTATTAACTTCTTCAAATTGTTAAGGTCACACGGTTCATTAAATGTGAAATTTCAAACATTAAATGACATCAGAATATTTTTAAAACAATATCATTGGGAAGCCAACATAATATTATACAATTTGTTTTTTACTGCAAGTCGAAATTCACATGGCATATATGCATTACGAGGGATTTTATCTAGCACATGAGTAAAAAAGCGGGTTTTCATCGCCAAATTTGGTCAAACAGTGTCACCCACCTTCATGGAATCGCCCTAGTACAAGTTCTATATAGAACCAATGGTGCACACATGCTTCTTGAATATCTTGTTGGGAGAGTCCAGATGGAGGAGAGACAAAGTGGAATTGTGGGAAGAGTCTCTAGCTCTGAATTATGCATCATCATAAGAGAGATGGAAGAGATGAATAATGACTACTTGCAGTTGTTCATGGACCGATACATTGCTCTCAAATTTGTTAAAGGCAAAGCAATATCCAAAGGAAATCGGTTTCATGTGGAAGTGGGAGATTCTCATTCCTTTCCCAAAATATCTAATGATCCTACTATTATCTCCCAAGATAATTTATTTTCGTATGAAGAATTTAATTCACACAATGAGGAATATGAATGTCACTAACAGTTTTGAAAGCCTCTGTTTTTTAAGCAAATTTCACAAATTTGTAGCTTCGGTGGCTTGGGCGAGGATCATAAGATCTCATTAGCCACCGAAAGATGGAAGATAAATAACAGTTGGAATACCCCTTCGGCGGTATGGCGTATTGCTAAACTTTTAACTGCCATCGGAACATTCTGAAAAAGTGATCGGAGAATATAGTGGCTAAAAGTTCCACAACTATGGAGAAGATAGTGGCTAAAAGTTTTGCCACTGTGGAGAAGATAATGGGATTAAAAGCTCCAATGGTAAGAAGTTTTGAGTTCCAATCACCGACGTTGCGGAGTCTTAGTTCACTGCGGAGCCGCCATGGCAGAAGAAATACAGAATACAGCTTCCGTGATCAGATGAGAACTTCAGCGATCGAAGGTTCTAAGGACTAACCATCGGTAAAGATAGTTCAATAAGGAGACACGACGGAGAAAGAAAGAAAGACTATGGATCGGCAAAGTTTACAACCGAGTTCCTCTGTAGTGTCGGCAGCACAGAAGACTAATGCTCCGATCGATGACAAGAATCATTCCGATAGCATGACAATAGATGAACTCTTCGGTGATCAAAAGAACTAAAGACAACGTAGCGACAGGGCAAAGCTGAAAAGTTCCGAAATGTCGATGACATGAAGAACTAAATACCGCCGAATTCAAGTATCAGAAATCGGAACTTGAAAGCACTAACCGTCGGTGAGTTAGTCCACTAAAGAACCGAAAGCGTGGAAGATATACAAACTATGGGGTCCGTGAGAAGATGAAAACTTCAGCGTCGAAGCTCGGAACCACTAGCCGTCGACAAGATAGTTCAAGGGGGAGAGGCATCGAAAGAAGAAAAATAGACTAAGACTTCCGCTAAATGAAAAAGCTTTCTATAGTGTGACAATAGAAGATCATCAGTGATCGAGAGACATATAGACTATGGATCGACGAGTTCGCAACAAAGCTCCTCCACAGTGTCAGCGGCACAAAGGACTAAAGCTCTGATTCCAACATCGTCAATCAACTTCCAACAATGGTAAATTTAGTTCATTCCACCTCCGAAACAGCAGCAGCGCTCCGGTCTAGGGAGCCGATGTGCTAGAAGACAGAACATTCGATCAGCGACTACGGCAACAAGACAGAAAATCTAGCGAAAAAGCACTTCAGTTAAACATCAATACACTGGCTATTGGCGGCAATTTCATACTAAACCAGCAATGGGAATGATCAGTGACCACTTCAGTCATTAAAATATCGCTCAATGAACTAGATATTCACAGTAGATAAACAAATAGTTAGCAAGGGTTTGAAGCCCTAATCTGGAAAAAACTATCGCTTTCAATTATTTTTGGTGTAAACAGATCAGATTTTCAGGATCTGTAATTTTTGTAGAAGGCTATAAAGCCCATGATTAATTTATTAATAAAGGTTTGACTACGAGGATTTGTAAGTCTGTTCCATTATCAAGCGTCTCATCTGGTTTATTCTAAATATAAGCTCTTTTGTTGTGATTTGTTCAGCCATCTCTTTCTTTACTATGTTTATTGCCTGAATGTGCATTAAAGTCATTTTCAGATTTATTAAAAAGTCGATAGCTGTCATCCTATTGGTTATTTAGTGATATTTGATTTATAAGTACCATCCTCAGTAGAATTTAGCCATTTATATGCATGTGTTATGTGTGTAAGTCTTCCAGCCTAGTGAGTTCTCCATCCCTGCACCTTTTTGTCAAAACTACTAAACAAGTTGTAACTAAAATCCTTGTAAACAAGTGAGCTTCATGCATGTCTTGAGAGTGAGAGGTTATATAGGTTATCCATCTTGATCCATATAAAAAAACCCTAAAAACAGTTTAAGTTACCAGGCATCCTCGAGCTACAACCTAGAGGAGTTTCCTAGAGTGCTAACAAAGTGGCGTCGTTGCCGAGGAGAGGAGATTGAAGCTCAGCTTCCCTGGGAGATGACATAGATACATGCTTTAATGATAGACAAATCTTGGACATTATTACGATTGTAATCATCTATCTGGTGGATCCATTGATATAAGGTGGCTTCAAGAAGACCAAGTACCAGAGCAAACCCAAAGAGGCCACCAACAACACCTGTTTCAGATCCAGAAGAAATCTTGAGGAAATCTAGGGCTTTACTAAGATAGACCAGCAGTGCTACACAAAACACTACATCAGGTATTTCAAGAAATATTTCTACTGTTATTTCTTTTGTTGAAACTTTTAATTCCCAGGAATTTTTAGATACATCAGAAAAATATAGGGCTTGGGCATCTTCAAGCACTGCTGCTTGTGAAGATCCAATCCCTGGTGATGCCACTGGGATAAGTATACAACCACCTTCTCAGCAAATATCCTCATCGGTGTTGCCTTCCACATCCCTCTCCATACGCATCTCCAATATGGCTACCCCTCAATTGTCCAAGATGGAAAGGATCCTAGTAGCTAGGTATGCACCCTTAATTTTTCCAAATCCTCTTGCAGCCATGCCTACTGGGGATTACCTCAAGTATATGCCTAAGTTTACCAGGGAATGGGATTTCACTGCTGAAAAACACCTAGAGGCTTTTTATAGCTATGCTGAAAATATAAATATAGAACACGAAGATGTATGGACCAGAGTTTTTATGCAAATCCTAGATGGCCAAGCTAGGAAGTGGTTTAAAGAACTTCTTGTTGGGTCATTGGCAGGAATAGAGGCCCTAGATGACGTTTTCCTAAAACATTGGGGAGAGAGGAGAGACCACCTCTACTATATCACAGAATTCAGCAACCTGAAAAGAGAAAATGGTGAGTCTGTCTCCAACTTTACCAAGAGATTCAACAACATGTACAACAAGATCCCCAATGAGATTAAGCCCACCGGTACCTCATCTATGATAACTTATGTGAATGCCTTTAATTTTGACTTCTACCTACTTCTCAGAGAAAGGATGTAATCCTCCTTATCACTCATGTAGGAAGCTGCCCTGGAGGTAGAGTCAAACATTCTAGCATCTTAGAAGGTCAAAGGGAAGGTAGACAGGAGAAAGCAGCCAGCAGACTATAGTGGGGCTTCTGCATCAAAGAACAAGATTAAAAAAATGACCAAACTTTTAGATAACCTGACTGCTGAAATGTCTAAATTGAAATACCAAGGACATCTGCAGGTAAGGGGTAAGGGTCCAAGTGACTTCACTCCTCGAAACCCAAATTTGTTTCCTTATAGAAGAGGAAACCCCCCAGTTCAGATTCTCAGAAGGGAGAGAAATCAAGGGGAAGATCAAAGGATAAGAGCTCCATTTCAAAATTATGTATTAGAAGAAGAGCCAAAGTTTATTAAAGAAGAAAGAGGAGCTAAAGAAAATATCCACTACATGGAGGATGAGGTGGACTACTCTTTTCTGACACAAGCAGAATATGAAGAAGCCCTGATTGATGAGCAGATTGTTGAAGAGGCTGTCTATCAGGCTGATGCTCAGGGAGGTTACCAACTAAGGTCTAGGTTGGTTTCTCGACTCAAGAAGAATGATGTACCTGTCAAGCTTCTTGATGCACCAGCTAGAAAGGTTGTTGTTTTACCAAAGAAAGTGGTTGTCCCATCCAAAGCAATGCATAAACCAGCACCTTCAGCCACACCTGATCAAGTCCAACTCAAACCTACAGCTCATGAGGTAAGGTTTCCGGATAGGCTGCACTATTCTTTTAACCTTGAGTCTGAAATTCAAAAGTCAAAAATCCCTTTCCCTTTAATTGAGTTGATGAAGAATGATGCATTAAAAACCTCCATTCTAAATTTCCTTCAGCCCAAGGTGCACAATGACACTGACTTTGTGAACCTGCAAGATGAAAAGCCTGTTGTAACCTTGGGTCCCATGATCGAAGACATAAAGGACTCCTACCCACCATTCTATATATCCTTGAACATCCATGATAAAATCCTCCATAACTGTGTGTTAGATTCAGGAGCCTCTCATAACTTAATGCCAAAGGCTATGATGGATGAGATCAGCCTCATCATTACCAATCCCTACCACAATTTATTCTCCTTTGACTCCAGAAAGGTCAAGTGCGTGGGCCTCATCAAAGACCTTGTTGTAAACTTAACTCAGCTGCCTTTGAAAAGTGTAATGATGGACATCGTAGTGGCTGATATTCCTCCAAAATTCGGCCTTTTGTTGTCCCAGTCATGGAGCAAAAGATTGGGTGGCACCCTTCAGATGGATCTCATGTACACCACCATTCCCATGTTTGGAGGGGAGACTAAGAGACTGTACAGGGAAAATCAGCTAGCATACATCATAAGCAAGGAGAGCTGCTCAGTGAATCACCCGATCTACACCGTGGACACCGATTTTGGATCCTGCATTTTTCAAATAGACGATAATCAGTAGACATCAGCTCATCTCATTGATCCCATGCGTTCGTATCCCAAAGAAGTCACAACAACGATATGGACCATGTATTTCTATGGGGCAAGCGCTCAAAACTCAACCGACGCAGGTATCGTGTTGATCTCCCCATCTAAGGAAAACATCCACTTGTCTTACAAGCTCGATTTCAAGACCACTAACAACGTAGTAGAATATGAAGCCTTGTTGCTAGGAGTTAAAGCAGCCAAGGAGATGGGAATCATGTGCGTGAATATTTTTGGGGAAGTAGACCTCATCATACAGCAGGTCAACAACACTTTTCAGATGAAAATAATCAGACTAAAGGCCTACAGGGATGAGGTATGGAAAATCAGAGACTCATTTATGTTTTTTGAACTGTCATATATTCCTAGGGATTTGAATCACCTGGATGATTCCCTGTCCATCTCTGCAAGTCTGTTTGTTCCTCCTTTACCCCCTAAGCTCAACTATGACATTCAGGTCAAGTACAGCCCCTCTCTTCCAGACAATGTAAAATTTTGGAGGGTGTTTGAAAATGATGGGGAGCTTAGTAAATTCCTTCAATTAGTGGATGAATTCTCTGACATACACATAGACTAGGAAAACCTTAACCTGGAGGAATCCAAGTAGCTCAAGTTAAAAGTTAAAGTGACTGAGCACAATATTGTCCAATTTCCCAGCAACTACATACCCCGAGGTCTAGTGCCACTGGAAGAACTATTTGATCACAATGACATCCCTTTCAAGCCTACCCAAAGGGAGCTAGATCTTGCTATCCAAGAACAAAACATAGGCAGCCAGAGCCATCCAAGACTAATAAATCTATCCATTGGGATGACTGCTGAATAGAAGTATGAATATTGCAGCTTGATAAAAGAGTTTGCCGATGTCTTTGCATGGGAGTATAGTGACCTAAAAAAATATGACACCAACATCATCCAGCACAAGATTCCCTTGGAGAAGGACACCATTCCTTTCAAACAGAAGTTGAGACCCATTAGCCCTCTTCTATAACCAGTGATTGAGAAAGATATCCACAAGATCCTCAAGGCCAAGATCATAATCCCCCTCAGGTATTCCAAGTGGATTGCAAATCTAGTAGTGGTAAGAAAGAAAAATGGAGAAATCAGGTTGTGTGTGGATTTTAGAAAAACCTGAACAAATGTTCCAAAAAAGACAACTATCCACTGCCCAAGATGGAACACCTACTTCAGAAAGCCTCAGGGGCCAGGGTCATGTCCTTCCTTGATGGATTCTCTGGATACAACCAAGTGGATATGCACCCAGATGACCAAGAGATGATTGCCTTTACCACCCCCTGGGGCACCTTCATGTATGCTAAAATTCCATTTGGGCTAATGAATGTTGGGGCTACTTTTCAGAGAGCTATGGACCTAGATTTTGTAGGGCTAAAAGATAAATTTGTGCTGATATATTTGGATGACTTAACAGCTTACTCTCATAGCTATCATGACCACTTGCAGCATTTAAGGAAGGTATTTCTGAAGTGCAGAAGGTATGGAATATCACTGAACCCCAAGAAGTCCCATTTTGCACTCAATGAAGGAAAGCTCCTAGGCCACACAGTCTCAGCCGAAGGTGTAAAGATTGATCCGGTAAGAGTGGAAGCAATTTAGTAGTTGTCAATACCAAGGTCAAAAAGAGTCATTCAGTCCTTTTTAGGCAAGATAAACTTCGTCAGGAGATTCATTCCTAATTTCTCCGAGCTGGTAAAGCACATAACAGCCATGCTAAAAAAGGATGCAGAAATCAAGTGGACCGACCAAGAAAGAAATTCTTTTGAAGACATTAGGAAAGGCATCATGGAGGCCCCAACCCTAATTAGTCCTGACTACACCAAGGGTTTTTACATTTTCTCTTTTGCATCTTATGACACAATGGCAGCCATACTATTACAAAAGAATGATGAAGGTCTTGATCATCCAATTGCTTTCTTCAGTAGAACCCTGAGAGATGCTGAGTTGAAGTATGACCCAATTGAGAAGTAGGCTTATGCTCTCATAAAATCTTTGAAGTCTTTCAGAATCTACATTCTCCTTGCAAAGATCATTGCATATGTCCCTTCAGCTGATGTGAAGGATGTTTTGACTCAGCCTAACATTGATGGGAAGAGAGCTAAGTGGATTGCAAAACTCATTTAGTTTGATGTAGAAGTGAAACCCAACAAGCTGGTAAAGGGATTAGGTATGGCCAAGCTCATGGCCAAAGTAAACTATGAACTGGTGGGAATAAATTTTACATGTGTCAGATCAGCAAAGATGTAGACTATGGTAGCAGCTGAAACAGAAGTAAATCAAGATTAGAATAACAGTCCAGCAATAGCTGAGAACATATCTTCATGTGACTGGTACTCAGGTATCATTCAATTATTGCTAAAATTAGAAGTTTCTCCTGATCTTACTCCTAACCAAGCACGAGCTCTTAAGTTGAAATCTGTTAAGTTTTGCATAATTGACAATTTGATGTATTGGAAGGATCAGTCTGGAATTTTGCTAAGATGTCTAGATAAAGAGGAAGTAAAGTAGGTCATGCATCACTTTCATTATAGTACATGTGGAGGTCACCACTACTGGAAAACCAAAGCCCACAAGATATTAAAAGTAGGATACTATTGGCCAATCCTCTTTGCTGATGTATGCACTTTTGTAAAGGCCTGTGACCAATGTCAAAGATTTATAGGGATGCAGCAGCTCAAATCCTTGCCCCTTAGGCCTGTTACAGTGAATGGACCTTTCCAACAATGGGGTTTGGAGTTCATAGGTGAAATAAATCCATTTTCCAGTGGATAGCATAAATGGATCTTGGTAGCCACTGACTACTTTACCAAATGGATAGAAGCAGTACCCACCAGAAATTCCACTCATCAAGTCATCATAAGATTTTTATATGAGAACATCTCTAGCAGGTTTGGTTTCCCAGTAAGGTTAGTGACTAATAATGCACCAAATTTTAAGGCTAGGCATTAGTTAAAATGTGTGATTCAACTGGTGCACTCTACATCCTATTACCCACAAGGCAATGGCCTGGCTGAGTCATCCAACAAAAGCTTAGTCAGAATCATCAGGAAACTACTAGAGACAAATTAGAAAAGCTGGGATTCAAAGCTTAAGTTTTCTTTATGGGCTGATAGGGTGATAGATAAAATATCCATAGGGACTTCTCCATTCAAACTAGTTTATGGCACTGAGGCCATCTTTCCTATCCAGCTAATCCTTCCAGTGGCAAAATTATTTCAGGAACAAGAGGATGAACCAACTGATATGATGAGAAGGATGATGGATTTGGTGGAGTTACAGCAGATCAAGGAGCAAGTTATAGGAAAATCAGAAGCTCATCAATATAGGATAAAGGGCATGTTTGACAAAAGAGAAAAGGCAGACAAATTCCAGGTCGGATATTGGGTCCTCAAGTGGGATGCTGTCAGACAAGACAAGGGGAAGCATGGAAAATTTGACTCTTTGTGGATTGGCCATTTTGTTATAGGCCAGGTATATGAGAATAACACCTTCAAATTGCAGAATATAGAAGGTGACGAGGTATTCAATGGCCCAGTAAATGGTTGGATCCTGAAACTTTATTTTATTTGAGGCTTTGAGGCCGTATGATTGTAAATTAGTAGATAGTAGGTTGTTTTGCTTTCAGAATAAGATTCCATGCCCAATGGAACAATAAAGAATAGTGTTAAGTTACTTAGTTGCTTTTAGGGATTTTGGTCTAGGGTTCTTGGGACCTCACAGGGAGGTTCCCATCCTCGAGTAGGAGCTAGATGTTATCTCCCAAGATAATTTATTTTCGTATGAAGAATTTAATTCACGTAATGAGGAATATGAATGTCACTAACAGTTTTGAAAGCCTCTATTTTTTATGCAAATTTCACAAAGTTGTAGCTTCGGTGGCTTGGGCGAGGATCAGAACATCTCATTAGCCATCGAAATATGGAAGATAAATAACAGGTGGAAGACCCCTTCGGTGGTAAGGAATATTACTAAACTTTTTACTACCATCGAAACATTCTTAAATAGTGATCGGAGAATATAGTGACTAAAAGTTCCGCAACTGCAGAGAAGATAGTGGCTAAAAGTTCCGCCACTACGAAGAATATAGTGGGATTAAAAGCTCCGATGGTAAGAAGTAGAAGTTTTGAGTTTCGATCGCCAACGTTGTAGAGTCTTAGTTCACTGTGGAGCCACCACGGTGGAAGAAACACAGAATACAGCTTCTGCGATCAGATGAGAGCTTCGGCGATCAGAGGTTCTAAGAACTAACCATCGACAAATATAGTTCAATAAGGAGCCGCGACGGCGGGAGACAGAAGGACTACAGATCGACGAAGTTTACAACTAAGCTCCTCTGTAGTGTCAGTGGCATAGAAGACTAAAGCTTCGATCGATGACAAGAATCATTTCGATAGCGTGACAATAGATGAACTCTTCAGCGATCAGAAGAACTAAAGACAACGTAGTGGCGGGGCAATGCTAAAAAGCTCTGAAATGTCAATGACATGAAGAACTAAATGCCGCTGAAGTCAAGTATCAGAAATCGAAACTTGAAAGCACTAAACGTGGCTGAGTTAGTCCACTAAATAACCGAAAGGGTGGAAGATATACAAACTACGGGGTCCGCAAGCAGATGAAAACTTCAGCGTCGAAACTCAGAATCACTAGTCGTTGGCAAGATAGTTCAAGGGGGAGCCGCAACGACAGAATAAAAATAGACTAATACTTTCGCTAAATGAAAAATATTTTGATAGTGTGACAATAGAATATCATCGACGATCGGGAGACATACAGACTACGAATCGACGAGTTTGCAATGAAGCTCCTCCGCAGTGTCGACGGCATAGAGGACTAAAGCTCTGATTCCAACATCGTCAATCAACTTTCAGCAATGGTAAATTTAGTTCGTTCCACCTCTGAAATAGTGACAGTGCTTCGGTCTATGGCACTGATGTGCTAGAAGACAGAACTTTCGATTAGCGACTGCGGCGACAAGACAGAAAATCTAGCGAAAAAGCACTTCAATTAAACGCCGATACACTGGTTATTGGTGGTAATTTCATACTAAACCAGTAGTGGGAATGATCAGTGACCACTTCAATCATTAAAATATTGCTCAGTGAACTAGATCTTCAAAGTAGATAAACAAATAGTCAGCAAGGGTTTGAAGCCCTAATATGGAAAAAACTATCGCTTTCAATTATTTTTGGTGTAAACAGATCGGATTTTCAGGATCTGTAATTTTTGTAGAAGGCTATAAAGCCCATGATTAATTCATTAATAAAGGATTGACTCTGGGTTTTGTAAGCCTATTCCATTATCAAGCGTCTCATCTATTTTATTCTAAATATAAGCTCTTTTGTTTTGATTTGTTCGGCCATCTCTTTCTTTACTGTGTTTATTTCTTGAATGTGCATTCAGGTCATTTTCAAATTTATTAAAAAGATGATAGTTGTCATCCTATTGGTTATTTAGTGATATTTGATTTATAAATACCATGTTCAGCAGGATTTAGCCATTTATATGCATGTGTTATGTGTGTAAGTCTGCCAGCCTGGTGAGTTCTCCATCCCCACACCTTTTTGTCAAAACTACTGAACAAGTTGTAACTAAAAGCCTTGTAAACAAGTGAGCTTCATGCATGTCTTGAGAGTGAGAGGTTATATAGGTTATCCGGCTTGATCCATATCAGAAAACCCTAAAAAATAGTTTAAGTTACCAGGCATCCTCAAGCTACAACCTAGAGGAATTTCCTAGAGTGCTAACACCTATGTGTGTGGATAATTATGCACATCATTCTTTTGAGGGACCTCATGCAAAAGATGAGAATGATGACTATTCAGTGATACAAGTTCTTGAAGGAAGAAATGACATGGAGTCTAACTATAGAGAACTTGCTTCATGCCAGGAAGAACCTCATGAGAGATTTGAACATGAGGAAAATTTTGATTTACATGTGTTTGTGAAGGGAGGTTATATTGAATACGTTGGCCAAGAACTTGTTGTAAATAATGATGAGGAGTATTAAAATATGGAAGAGATAGTTGAGGACACATCATGGGGATCAACTAGAAGATATGCTTATTTATCCAAAGATTAGGTATATAAGTGCATAACAAATATGGATATCCAAGGATGCACCTTTCTTTACCACCTTAGTAGGAGAATCTTTGACACATAATTCATTGGAAAATTTAATAATCAATAAGAGAAATCGAAAATGCATGATGTTTGGGAGAGAACTGTCATGGAGGAAGTTGGTCGAGTGCAAGAAGTGCATCAAGAGAATTGCGAGCTACCTTTATGGGAGAAATAAATTATTTTGAAGGATGTGTTTACATTTGATCCACTTGGACCATCCAATAAGTGTTTTGATTCATCAATGGATTGGGTGGATAACCACACCTCACATACGAGTGCACATGAAGGTAAGAGTTTTGCTTGTCATATATGCATTTCCTACCAGTTTGAAGAACAATTTTGTATGGACTTCGGAGGGATACATTTTTCCTCCAATACCATTATAAATCAGATTGAACATATGGCCTATTACTATCATATTTCTGTAGAGGATCATGAGGCAATGATGGATAATGATAAAAATTCAGATTTGAATGCTCTTATGAAGAGGAAAGATAAAGAAAATTTTAGTCAAGCATTTGTTGATTTGAAGAAGAGTCATGAGGAGGACTTATCTATGGGAAAAATAACTAAGGAAATAATATTTGAGGTTGCATTTAGTGGTATTTTTTTATCCAAGGATTGGGTAGACAAGTATATCACTGAAATGAAGACTCATGGGTGCTCCATGCTTTCTTGCATGGGTTAAGCATTGTTTTCCATTCAAGCCTTGGAAGAAAGACTTCATGATATACCTTTATGGGTGGAATAATTCATCATGAGGAAGATGGATGATAACATCCAATATGGATCATCAAGAAAAATTTTATATTAACCCATGGATTGGATGGGTAGATACATAATAGAGATGGAGACTAAAGGGTGTCCAAGATTGGCTCACATTCGTAAGAGTTTTCTTTGCATTTGTAGCAGGTTTGTAGATGCATATGGCATTCTCATATTATCTGAGAAGCAGAAAAGAAATGTATGGCATCCACTGGATGCATTGGGTACACAAAAATCAAGGATTAGGTATGCATATATGTGGAAAATTTATCATCTTGCATTCGTAGAATGTGGAATGCAACAATTCATGACATAAATCAGCTTGCATAAGAATATGTCCAAACATTATTGAACCTAATGGTGGATTTTTTTGGAAGAAATGGAAGTGATGGGCTTCCAATATGGTTGTGGGACCCTAACATTTATTGGGATTACAACTTTCCAAAATTGGTAGGAGAATTTATATATTTGCATATGAGGCAATGGGATCCAGACATTCTACTTAGTTATCTTAACTGAGTGAATTTTTTTTGGAAGAAGGGTTAGACATTAGGGGAATGACTATAATTAGAGTGGTGCATCATAAACATGGTGGAACTTTCGTATTTTGATTTTTATTGAGGATTTATAATTCTAGATAGACAACAACACATCTTGAGCATTAAATTCATTGGTTGGCTCCATATATGGTTGTGGTTGGTTCTTGCTTGAGGACAAACAATTTTGGGAGGGGAGGACTATCATGTCCCCAAAATTTTCTCAATAACCCCATGTTAAACCCTTATCCCTTGAGAACCCCATGATTCCTAGTGGAATAATAATTTAATTAATGATGGGGTCATTTTGATAAAATAATTACCCATAGTATGATTATAGATATTTAATTATTAAATATTATAAAATTATTTAATTTTTACACCTAATACATGTGCTTGGTGGCTAAGGTGGCACATGGGGACTTGTGCACCCAATGAGTTGTCATTGTAAATGGAAACCATGTAAAAATAAAGAAATATCCATAAATCCAAAAAAATATAGAAAGTGGCAAAAAAGGAAATAAAGCATAAAAGCAATACAAAAAGAAGGCAAGTGGAAAAAAGCTACCAGGATGAAAAGCAAGCAATTTTTGGAGGGCGCAGTTTCTAATAAGGAAAAAAAAGGTAAGTCACACTAAAAGAAGGATGGGAATAGTGTCTAAAATAGATAAAATCAAGAAAATCTTGGAGGGTATAGTTTTCAAAGGGAGAAAAAGGCATGTCATGGGAAAAGTAAGAAAGCAAGCAAGTTTTCTCATACATTCATGAGGGCGCATTGGGAAAGTGAAGTGGGACACCTATTGAACCAAATTTGAACTTGAAGCATAATAATGCTATAAAACAATGATATCACACCCCTCTCACAACTTTCAATCATTTTTTATTTTGGATTTTGAGAGTTGCTCTCAATAGTTGAGTGTTGTGCGTCAACTGGAGCTTTGGGTGGTGTACCCTTAGCCAATTATTTTTGTGTTTTGGTATCTCAAGTCATGGAATACATTGAAGGATTTTATTTGCAGGTGTTGATGTCTCTTTCAGTCTAGTATCATATCATCTTCAAGAACTTTGAGGCCTCCTACCAGTGACATCCCTTATACTTCTCTTCCTCTCTTTGTTCTATGATGTTCTAACAATTTTGGAGTTATGTAACAGATATTTAGATATAAATATGATAGGATATATATAATTATATCTAATTTACTGTTAAATATTAGGTTAATACCACCTTCATGTCACTCCCAAAATTTGTGAGGTTCAGGGATCGATTCTCTTGGGTTTCCTAGATCCAGAGTCATATTTTTGGAATTCTGCTATGAGAGGTTACCTATGTGAATATTTTGAGAATTATCTCAAATTTAATGGAACTAATTTTTTATGATTTACATTTTTTACAAGTTTCATAACATTGTGATTTTTTTTTATTGAGTTGAGTATCAATCTTTTACACCCTACCTACATTTCATTGCTAAAATGACTAGTTTTCCAATTAAAAGTAATTTATGTATATAAAAAATCCATTTGTTTTAATTTATGTTCTGAAAATTATTTAACAACATAATTATTCCATTCCATTTTTAAAACCTAATTTTAGTGCCTCTTTATTGCATTTGGAATGCACTGAATCTTGACTAGTTGCATAATCCTGGTAACTAGTTTTCATAATCCGACCCTTAGTCTGCCTTGTGACTGTAAAGACTTGTTTAAGACCTGAATATACCTTTATATACATGTCTGATAACCGTATTAACAATCCAAATCAGTTTCCTCAATCCATTGGTGGTTGGATGTAAAAGAATATTCCTAGTTGCACGGTTGGGTGACCCAGAAGTGTGGGAGTAGGTTTCAGCAAAGCTGATTCAAAACCTAAATGGTCTCTAATTTAAATGTGTTAGGGAATATTATTTCTCTATCCTAAATTTTATTTTCTTTCTCCCATCATCATGCTTCCCTTTTTACCAAAGTATCAGCAACATTCACTCATTTTCCTAGTTCCCAAAGTTGACTGATGGAGTGCAAAGGTTTCATTAGAATTTTCACCAAATTAGCAATAGAGATAATATTCTATTCTGATTTCATATTAGAGATATTACATCCTTCCTTATCTCTCCACTCCTCCCTCTAACAAATTTACACACCTCTTGGTCTTGAAAAACCACAACCTCTCCCCCTGTATAGCCAACCTTCCCCCCTTTGTCTCTCTCACACACATCCACACACCCTCTCTACATCCCTATCTATCTAAACATCGTTATTTATCTCCTTCATTATCCCTCTACATATATAACCATACCTCAACCCTCTCTCTCACCCCTTTCCCTCCCTCTCTTCCTCTCTCCCCCTCTTTTCCTAAATACCCCCTCCTTCCTTATCTCACCACTCCCCCCTCAAATAAACTTACACACCTCTTGGTATTGGAACACCACACCCCCTCTCCCTCTATAACCAACCTTCCCCCTTTATCTCTCTCAAACACATCCACACGCCCTCTCTCCTTCCCTCTCTATCTAACCATCGATATTTCTCTCCTTCACCATGCCTCTGCCTCTAAAACCATCCATCAACCCTCTCTCTCCCCCCCTTCCCTCCCTATAAAAACCTTCATTTGTTACCCCTACCTCCCGCTAAAACCATTTCTCACTTCCCCCCTCCCCTACCTCCTCTCTCCATCATTTTTCGCTCCACAAAATTTTGTGGAGCTTGGTTACACTTTTTGGCAAGGCGCTTTCGAAAAAATAGAAAAATGTACCTCAATCAAGCAATTTTTAAACCCTTGATTGAGGTATTAACACCTTGATCGAGGGTTTAACAAACGCACAATCGAGGTTTTCTTAAACCCTCAATCAAGTTTCTGTTAAACCCTTGATCAAGGGTTTAATAAGCAACCCAATGAGGGTTTAACAAATACTATCTTGATCGAGGGTTTATTAGACCCTCGATCGAGGGTTTAATAAACCCTCGATTGAGATACTGTTAAAACCTTAGTCGAGGGATTTGAATAGCTCGATCGAGGGCGTAAAAAACAGAGAATTATCCCTCTTACAGGAGAATCAATATTTCTATGTTTCTTCCATGGGCGTAAACCCTACCATTCATGGCACATAATTGAGCATATTTTATACCAATAGATTCATAACTGAATCCTCTATCCATTGAGGTATCATGCATGCGTTTTGGCATTCATATGGGTTTTTTTTAATTCGTTCTAAAACTTACACTTAGAAAACCTTACAACAACTTTGAAGCAGCTCAAAGAAAAATCCGCAAGGTAAAAAATACACATCCAAAAATTTCTTAAAAATGCAGAGCCCACACATCAACGCATCCTCTTCAAAAGTGTATCTTTGGTTTTTCAATTTTTGAAAACAGTGAAAAAAAAGGTGGGATGGACAAACATGTATAAAATGATGCTGAAATCAAATGTGGTCACTTTCAAAAAATAATAAATAATTGTATATTGCAAAATAAATTAACAAAAAAATATGTATACCATAGTGCATTTTGTGTAGATCATGCTCATAGATAGATAGATAGATAGATAGATAGATAGATATAGATATAGATAGATAGATAGATAGATAGATATTAAATTATTAACGTAAGATTGAATTATTGGGGTGGGACACGAGCCACTTATTAACTTGTTCAAATTTTTAAGGTCACACAGTTCATTAAATGCAAAATTTCACACATTAAATGATATCATAATATTTTTAAAAAAATATCATTGGGAATCCAACATAATATTCTACAATTTTTTTTTACTGTAAGTTGAAATTCACATGGAATATATGCATTACGAGGGATTCTATCTAGAACATGAGTAAAAAATTAGGTTTTGATCGCCAATTTTGGCCACCAAGTGTTACCCACCTTCATGGAATCATCCAATCTACTTAACATTTCCTCTGTGACTAAGAGTAGGCTCTCTAAGTCACTCCATGGCTCCTTGACAACACATTGTGTGCTTCCACATACTGGATCATATCTCATAGGTGATTCATGCAAACTCCCATCCAATGATTTATCGTTGGCACTGCATTCATCTTTAACACCCAAAATTTGAGCCCCAATACTAAAAGAATCAACCATGGAAATATTTTCCTTGGAAGTAGCTACATATACATGATGACACAAAGGAACAAATAAATCGGAATTTTTTCCATACATTTGCATCATATCTTCCTCCTCATGTGGTATGGCTATCGTGGTCTGCTCTTCAACCAAACCCTCTGGAATACACTCAAGTTGGGGTGGCTTGTATTGTGCATCATTTTGAATCTCAAATGGTGAATTCAAATCTGATCTATATTCTTCTTTTGGATATGATCCAAAATATGTCTTACCACCATTATCCACATCACCCTCCTTTGCAATGATTTTGAGGTCACCAACAAAGAAAGTGGAAGTGATTTTACCTCCCACACTACCAACAATCAGATGTTGAATTGTTGGGTCTTCATCTGTGCATGGATCCTCTTCATCTTCTTCTTGGACTAATGGGGAACAAGAAATTTATTCTGGAGCATCTTCTTTCAATCAACTTGAGGTTTCTTCTTCTTGAATGGTACTATGATCGCTTGTGGAGACTCTTCTTGAAGAAAAAACAAAGAATCTCATAATGTTTGAACAGTGTTGGTGGATTTGATGAATCTTCACTTTTGGTTCATGTTTCCTCCTCATTGCTCATAGAGGTGGAACAACTTGGTTCATCTAAGAATGATTTGTTTCTCTTGAAAGAATAATCATCTACATCCTTAGGCTCAAATACAAATCTGTAAAAAAAATACTCTTTGAAAGGAATGGATTTACAAATCTATTCACCCAAGGAAAGATACTCTTTGTAGTGGTGGGGCAAGTTTTCAATTGTATCTATCATCTTTGATAAATCCTTCTTAGGATTAGTCATTGGTGGCTCAACCCTACTCTCTTAATACTCCACATTTTCACAAAAGTAACCATCCTTGTCTCTTGAAATTTGAAAGCCATCATTAGCATAGATCAGCTCTTCTTCTCCAACAAATTGATCCAAGTCATCATCCTCAACTACTGGTACAACCCACATGGTTACAAGTTGAATTGGTGATATGCGAAATTCTTTCCCTTAGAGCTTACTTTCCACGGGAGTAGAGGAAATATCTCTAAGAAAATTGTAATATCTCTGATCTGAAATCAAATCAGAATAGTATCTCTCCTACTAATTTGAAGAAAATTCTAATGAAACTTTTGCACTCAATCAATCAACTTTGGGAACTAGGAAAATGAGTGAATGTTGCTGAGACTTTGGTAATCAGGGAAACGGGATGATGGGAGAAAGTAGGGAAAATTTAGGACAGAGAAATAATATTCCGTAACACATTTAAATTAGTGACCATTTAGGTTTCGGAATCATCTCTGTTGAAACCTACTCCCACGCTTCTTGGTCACCCAACCGTGCAACTAAGAAGATTCTTTCACATCCAACAACCACTGGATTGAGGAAAATGATTAAGCTTTGTAATAAGGTTATAAAACATGTATATAAAGGTATATTTAGGTTTTAAACAATTCTCGATAGTCACAGGGCATATTAAGGGTCATACTATGAAACTAATTACGAGGATTGTACAACTAGTCAAGATTCAGTGCTTTCCAAATGCAATAAAACAGGCACTAAAATTAGGTTTTAAAAATGGGATGGAATAATTATGGTGTTAACTAATGTTCATAATATAAATTAAGACAAATGGACTTGTTTATATACATAAATTACTTCGAACTGGAAACTAGTCATTTTAGCAATGAAATCTAGGTAGGGTGTAAAAGGTTGATACTAAAATCAGTCAAAATAGATCAGAATATTATGAAACTTGCAAGGAATTTATAGCATAACATATTATGGCCATGAAATTCGAAATAATTCTCAAAATATTCACATAGGTAACCTCTCATAGCACAATTCCAAAAATATGAATCTGGATCTAGGAAACCTAAGAAAATCGATCCATGAACCTCACAAAATTTGGGAGTAACCTTAAGGTTGCATGAACCTGATTTTGAATAGTAAATTAGACATAAGTATATATATATCAAATCATATTTATGTCAAAATATCCATTACATAGCTCCAAAATTGCTAGAAGATAATAGAACAGAGAGAGGAAGAGAAGTAGAAGGTATGTCACTGGTAGGAGGCATCAAAGTTATCCAAGATGATCTGATAATGGACTGAAAGAGACATCCACACCTACAAATAGCCTCCTTCAATGGATTCCATGACTTGAGATACCAAAACACCAAAATAATTGGCTAAGGGTCACACCACCCAAAGCTCCAATCGAGGCACAATAGTCAACTATTGAGAGCAACTCTCAAACTCCAAAATACAAAATGATCAAAGGTTGTGAGAGGGGTGTGCTATAATTTTTTTATAGAGTAATTAGGCCTCAATATTGAATTTCGTTCAATAGGTGGCCCAATTCAATTTCCCAATGTGCCCTCATGAATTTATGAGGAAACTTGCTTGCTTTCTTGCTTTTCCCATGACATGCTTTTTCTCCCTTTGGAAACTGCGCTCCAATATTTTCCTGCATTTAGATTGAATTGATTTTATACTCTTTAGAAACTATGACCTTCCTTATTTTAGGATGACTTTCCTTTTTCCTTTTTAGAAATTATGCCCTCCAAAATTTGCATGCTTTTTATCCTTACAATTTTTTTCCACTTGCTTCTTTTTGCACTACTTTTCTGGTTGATTGCTTTTTCTGCCACTTTCTATATTTTCTGGATTTATGGATATTTATTAATTTTTCCATGGTTTCTATTTACAGTGACAACTCATTGGGTACACAAGGCCCCATGTGCCACCTTAGACACCAAGCACATGTATTAGGTGTAAAAATTAAATAAATTTATAATATTTAATAATGAAATATTTATAATCCTACTGTGGGTAATTATTTTATCAAAATGACCCCATCATAATTAAATTATCATTCCACTATGAATCATGTGGTTTTCAAGGGATAGGGGTTTTAACATTATGATATTGAGAAAAAATTTGGGACATGACAAAAGAGGGGGGATTTAGACAGAGAGGGGGAGAGAGAAGGAATTAGGGGGGCGAGAAGGGGATGGAGAGAGGAGGTAGGGGGAGAAAGTGAGGTATGGAGTGAGTGAGAGGATGGAACACATGGAGGTAGAGGGATAGGGAGGGAGGGGAGAAGAGATAAGGCAGAGAGAGGGAAGGGGGGGAGAGAGAGATTTAAGAATAATCAACCCATATTTACCTACATTTGACATTAATGAATCATTTTCGTCTTATTACCTAGATTCCTGGATTCCATTCTATGCTAGTTGTCTTCCACATGTCCTAGAAGTCAGCACATACTGAAACTGGGTCATGGAGAGCTTGGAAAACATCTTGGAAACCAATTCTAGAAAGTCTACTTTTATTCCTGGTGACTAAAGCGTAGTTCTACTTTTTCTGAAAGCTTTTTTGCTTTATAGTAGTTTTAAGGCAAAAGGAAAAGCTAGTCTAGGTGTAACTGCCTTGTTTTTTTCCCACATCATCCTCCCTCTTTTTCTCCAATTAAAAGCATGAATGATTTTTCTTTCCATCCATCTTTAGCTTTCCCACTTTCCTTAGAAAATTTGTGAGCATCTTCATAGATTTGGAAACTGCTTTATGCACCTATGGGGGATTTGACTGGTTTTGGTAAGCCTGCTTTTTGACCAATTCGAATAGCATCCTTATGCTTTCAAGAGACTCATGTAATTATATATTTGAGCAACCTATTACTTCAAAAGGTTTTCTATTGTACACTTACTCAATACAGATTAGTGTTATGCTCCAATTTCAGTCTCCTTTGGTGTGAATTTTGCATGTCTAATTAGCGATTTTGTGAGTGTTATTGTTCTATCACTTGGGTTCAATTTTCGCATGGTATCAGAGCCTTTGTATATCAATTTCTCTCCTTCCATATTGCTATTGCAAGTTTGACATCTCTATTGGGAGTGCATTCTGCTGACTAGAGGGCACAGTTACTGAGCTATGGACCAATCTTAGAAGATCATCTTGACTCCATTCAATTTCATTGAGTGGAAAGCTAAGATGGAGATATTGTTGAGAGAGAAAGGTCTAAAGGTCTCTACAAGGTGACCATGGCAACTGAGGCAAATCCCAATGCAGCTGCAAAGAAAATTAAATGGCACAACAGGAGGGATGAGGCCTATGGTATTTTGTGTTTGAGCATTTCAAGAGACCTCCTCTTCCATATTGATGGATTTAAATCACCTAATGAATTTTGGAAGAATCCTGAAGAGATTTTTGGAAAGACAGATGAGATGAGAGGACATCGAATTGAGAATTCCAACTGAAAAGAGGAAGGATTTGCAACCCCAAAGACAAAAGTGCCTATTTGTTGGGTATTTGAAGATTCAAAAGGGTACAAGCTGATCAACTTGAGCACTAAAAAATCTTTCATTGGAAGAAGTGTCAATTCGAAGAAGAGCCTTTAGCAACAGTTGAAGTTGGAGAGTCCTCTTCATCACCAGAACCATTGATTGTAAGTGAAGAGACTAATGAGTTTGTTGATTCTGATATGTCTGATAATGATGATTTTATTGCAGATCCTAATAGTCCTACAAGACCAAAATGGGAAGCAAAGACCATCCATGCATCTGGGGAACTAGCTGGAAATCCTAATGACACTAGGAGGACTAGATCTCAATTTGAGAGTTCCCTTTGTGTGAAAGATCATGTATTTGTTGAGAAGTGCTATCTAATGTTTAAATCATATACACAAACATATGAAGATGCATCACATGATCCAATATGGAAAACAACCATGAAAGAAGAATTCATCTCGCTCCAGAAGAACAACACTTGGGAACTGGTTGATCTTCCCCCAGGGAGGAAGCTAGTTCAGTGTAAGTGGGTCTTCAAGACTAAGTTTACTGCTGATGGTTCACCTTTGAAATAGAAGGAAAGATTGGTAGCTAAGGGCTACTCACAAGTACATGGTATTGACTATAGTGAAACATTTGCACCAGTGGCAAATATGGACTCCATAAGGCTAGCTCTAGCCATTGCAGCTTCGAAGCAGTGGGAAGTACATCACATAGATGTGAAGTGTGCTTTCCTAAATGGAGATCTCACTGAAGAGATTTACATGCAGCAACCTAAAGGGTTTGTTTCTAATCCATATTTGGTGTGCAAGTTAAAGAAATCATTGTATGGGATCAAGCAAGCCCCTAGGGCTTGGTATGCAAAAATTCATGGCCATCTGTTGTCATTGAGTTTTGTTCGATGCAATTCTAATCTGAATGTTTATTTGAAGTTGATTCACGGTTCTTTGATGATTATTGTTTTATATGTGCATTACCTACTGATTACAAGAAGTTCAAAGAAAGAGATTTCATCCTTGAAGGATGCAATGAACCATGCATTTTCCATGATAGATTTGGGATTGTTGAGCCAATTGTTGGGTCTCAGAATTGCTTAATACCAACATGGAATCAAAGTACATCAGTCCAATTATGCTTCATATTTTCTTATCAAGTTCAACATGAAATATTACAAGCCAAGCAAGACTCCATTCCTTTTAGGAGTTAAGATTGAAGAAGCAGGCTCTTCTACTATGGTAAATAATACACTGTAGAGGCAGTCGATTGGGTGTTTGCTTTATCTTACACACTCTCAATATGATTTATCTTATGCAATTAGTGTGGCTTCGAGATACATGGATCAGCCTCATGAAATCCACTGGAGAGCAAACAAGAGGATCCTAAATTTTTTTCAAGGAACAAGAACTCATGGGATATGTGTTCATGCTTGCAGAAGGACCAATCAGCAACTTAAGCAAGAAGTAGAGTGCCATAGAAATCTCATCTACAGAAGCAAAGTATATGTAGTAACCCGGTTTTAACCCTGCTTGCGTTAAATATACATGATACATATATTGTAAATAATCATGGTGCGGAGCTAAGGGAAAAGGCCCCACCATCAATTTAGTTATGTTATGTTTCAGATTGGAATGGTCACCGATGGTATATAGAGACATATGGCATATATTAAATTGTGACATCATGTAAATGTGCATTTTAATTAAATAACCCAACCATCTATGTTCATTGCAACTAAATTGAGAAGGGCAATGATTCCTAAGGATAAGGAAGGGGGGATGTTGAACATTGAGTCATGGGGGAAGAGCCATGCGTCACCACTCTCTTTTTCTCACCACCACCTTAGTTTTCCATTGTTAGTTGGGGCAGCGATTTGTTGGCAGAAAGACCACTACCACGCCCACACCTACTCTCACTCTCCATGACATGCGGATGGTATGCCCACTAACCAGATCGTGAGTCTATTCAATTTCTTCACGTGGACTGAGTTAAAAGATCCCCAATTCATTGTTTGGGGATTTGCCTTCCTTCTTTCTCGCGGATTTCTAGTCTGTGGTGTTCATCCCTCATGTTAGTGTAGAGTTTTGGTATCTGCTTCCCACCAATTTTAGACTGCGCATTGTTCTGTTTTCCATCGTTAAGTCACAGCTGTGATTGCATCAATTAGTTCTGTGGGTTGCATCCTTGTCCCTCACACAGATATTGGGATTATGTTCCTTTTTCCAATTTTATGGTCTGTGTAAATTTCTCCAGTGACTACATGAAGGATCGTGTGCTGTGGGCAGGGTTTCCCATGGGCTGTTATTTGCCACTATTGATGAATTATGTTTTTCCCCTGTAAAAGCTTCAATAGCGGTTGGCTACTTGCATGCAATGGTTTTGTCTTCGGACTCCTTTGGAGTGGTGAATGAGGGCCTGAGGTGCTTGATAAACTTGGCGGGGTGAGAACCACACAGACAGATCTACTGAGATGGATTTCTTCTCCACAACCCTTGAATAGCACTGGAAGGGAGATCAGGGTCTGAGGGACTGCGTTGCGGAGAAGGGACTGATTTCCTTGTGTTAGGTGTGTGTGGGTGTTCTAGAAGCTAGGATGGCTCTAGTGTCAATGTCTGTAGCTCTTCAATGAGCTCACCAGCTTAGCATTTAGCCTTTCCCAGCTCCTGGATGGCCTGATAAACCCAACTTTGTTGGCTTGGCTGATCTGTTGTTCACCTAATAAACCCAACTGTGTTGGCTTGGATGAACTGTGTACCCTTGTGGTGTTGTTATCCTTGGCTATGTGTAAGTCTATTAGTTCCTTATTCCTTGGGGAATCATGCTCGGCTCAGGGGTGGTAGCGTTGCTGAGAGATTAAAGAGCACGCGAGCCTACAGTTGGGTGGAATGTTGCAGCGACGTAGCTGGTTGTGGAACAAGTTCTCTATAAGATAAGTACTCTTTCATGACTTGTGTCTGCAATTATATTTACCATTGATGAATGATGATGTACATATTAAATGCTGATCTGTATATGCATGAGTGTTGATTGATATATTTTTCTTCCGTTGTGTATATGAATGATTATGCCTCGTAATATGTTTTATGTTTTTAAGTATCATGCTTCAACAGTGTATGTATGTATGTCCATGTTCATGGGGCTAGATGCCCAGATGATTTGATGTATAGTAGCGTCCTCTTCGTCGGTCGGAGGGTCGAGGACGTTACAGTATAGAGGAGTTGTAAATGTAGCAACTCAATGTTTATGGTTGCAGGGGATACTTGGAGAATGTGGCTTCGAATCAGAGAAATCAACTATTATCTACTGTGATAATCAAAGCACCATTCGGATATGCAATGATCCATTTTAGAGAAAACAAACCAAGCACATTGAGATCCATATGCACTACATCATAGAGCTTGTGCATGATGGTACCATTGCTCTACTCTTATGTGCATATTCAGAACAAATAGTTGACATCTTCACCAAAGTTTTTTATGAGAAGAACTTCAGCAATCTCAAATCACTAGTGGGGGTTGCTGATCATGCTATGAAGCATGATTGATGACAATATTTCCAAATTTTGTTTCATGTCCATGTTTTAAGGGAGTATTTTTTCCACTGGGTTTTTGCCTCTTTCCTTGGTTGTATGGAAAAGCAGTATGTAAAGGGTGACTAAGCCTTGTTTCTAGGCCCTATAGTTTTCTGATATTTAATCATAAATTCAGGCTTAAGGGGGGGTGTTAGAATAATCAACCCATAGTTACCTACATTTGACATTAATTAATCATGTTTGTCTTATTACCTAGATTCCTAGATTCCATTCTATGCTAGTTGTCTTCCACATGTCCTAGAAGTCAACACGTGCTAAAATTGGGTCATGGAACCCTTGGGAAACATCATGGAAACCAATTTTAGCAAGTCTTCTTTTATTCCTGGTTACTAAAGCGTAGTTCTTCTTTTTCTGAAAGCTGCCTTGCTTTAGAGCAGTTTTAAGGCAAAAGGAAAAGCTAGTCTAGGTGTAACTACCTTGTTTCTTTCCCACATCATCCTCCCTCTTTTCCTCCAATTAAAATTATGAATGAGTTGTCTTTCCATCCCTCTTTAGCTTTCCCACTTTCTTTAGAAAATTCGTGAGCATCTTCATAGATTTGGAAACTGCTTTATGCACTTATGGGGGATTTGACTAGTTTTGGTAAGCCTTCTTTTTGACCAATTCGAATAGCATACTTATGCCTTTAAACCCATCATGTAATTATATATTTGAGCATCCTATTACTTCAAAAGGTTGTCTATTGTACACTTACTCAATACAGATTAGTGTTATGCTCCAATTTCAGTCTCCTTTGGTGTGAATTTTGCATGTTTGATTAGCAATTTTGTAAGTGTTATTGTTCTATCACTTGGGTTCGATTTCCATAGAGAGGGGGTAAGGGATGGTTATAGAGGTAGATGAATGGTGAAGGAGAGAAATAGTGATGGAGAGAGGGTATGTAGATGTGAGTTAGATAGACAAAGGGGGGATGGTTGGTTATAGATGGAGAAAGTGTATGTTGTTCCAAGACCAATGTATATGTAAAAAAAAAAATTAAATTAACATAGTGAAACGCATATGCGTTTTGTAAAATTCGAAATTTCGCCGAGAACAAGGATTCGCATGATTATCGGAAATAGATTCGGACTACTTAACCTATTGGCTAGGACAAATAAACCATGGTTATTGCCTGTATTTCAGAACTGTATGAATATGCTAAGGTTCGATGGTGTTTTTTTCTATGACAACCACAACATTTTTTTTATGAAAATATAGAATATTATAGAATACGATCTAACGATTCTGAATATGTAATTTTTTCCTAAAGATGTGTTATTTATTTATTTATTATTATTTTTCTAAATGACACACATTAGTTTTCGAAAATAGATACATCGATTGTGTTTTATATAACTTTTGATTGCCTTCACCGTTTGGAAAGAAAAATATATAGTGCACTAGAGGAGAGTGATCTCTATAATATTATATATATAAATCAAGAATTTTATTAAGTTTTTCCCCTAAAGTGCTTCACCCGCAGAGAACATTTTCATTTCAATATTTTCATACTTTAATAATTAATAATAATAAAAAATTAATTCATGAATTTTTTAGAAAAAATAGTGTTGCACTAGTACCATATGTATGTTATATGTCTGCAAGACTTTATCCAAAAATGACATCATTTACCTCATATAGTGTTGCAACTGCACAAACATATATGTTATGATGTGTTGAAAATTTGAAAACCCAATTTAAGGGAAACTAATTTTATACCCATTTACACAAATTTTATATAGATAAAAGTTACATATAATGAAATCTTATTCAATCACCTAACTTTTTCCTTTTTACTTCATCTTCAAATCTGTTAGGGAAGTACCTCTAATTGTCACCTAAAGTCAAAGGTTCCATGTTTTTGCAGTGTTATGTGGCATCTAAAGTTCCTTTTTAAGGATTCCATCATTATGCATCAGCCCTTAACACATAAACTTACATGAAGCGTGTCTCTATAATTAGGGAATTGCTTGTCTAGAGTAAGGAAGACTCTATATACATCACTACACAAATCCCTCAATGGTGCAATCAATTACATTCCAGTTGGTTCCTTTTCCATGGATTTTGATGCTTCTCGGTAAAATGGTAATGGATCTCTTGGGTGTTTCTTATGCATCTCAAACTACTACTAGATAAGATGATACTTATGATACTAAATCATATGTAAAACTTGATCCCATCCACTATAATTGTGGGGTCCATCATTGAATTCTGATTCTAGTTATATGGGAATCTCCCTGCCTATCAAGATAGGAAATTGGGTAGTGAAAAGGGACCTACCTATCCATTCCACGCATACTTATTAAATCCATTATGACCTAGTAAATTGATGATAGAAATTTAGCCATCCACATCAATACCTCATGAAGGGATAGGATATTTCACATCAAACAAACATGGATCTTCTTTGGATACGTCCAAAGTAAAACTGGGATATGAAGCTAGTATGCACTTAGGATGGAAGATAAATAGATAAGAAGGACTTGTGTAAGGAAATTTGGAAGGTAAATAGTCCTTTAAATCAAAGATATTTTTATAATTGGTTTTATGAGAAAATTATCCCCTAGAATAATTGCAAAAGGAGGAATGGGAAGGTCTTGGTAGTTGTATCCTAGATGTAAATAACGTGATGAATCTAGATCACATTTGGGTGCATTTCCCCTTTACAAAAGATGTGTATTCTGAAGCTTTGAAATTGACAAACGTAAAACGGTTCTGGGATGGGTAAAGTATTTCTTAAGGTGTTAATGGGTTGCATAAATACAACAATTTCATAGACTAACTCTGCCATATACTAGAATTTGGCACTACCACTAACAAGAAATGAAATGGCATTGCATGGAAAAGAGATTCTATCAATTCAGGTTAGCCATCAAGTTAGATATGGATATTGAGGAATCTAGAAACCTACAACACATAAGAATCCTCAAGTATTAAAGTCTCGAGAAATAGATCACTCAAAGGCCTAGGGTTATTTCGATGGACCAAACCAAAGATCCCCAAGCATATCTAGAACTAGGGTCATTCTACACATTCTGGGTGATTCCAAGCTTATTATTGATTAGATGAATGAAAATAATAGGTTCGAAAACTTACTACTTCCAACAATGAAAAAAACACTAAAACAAGAAATATGTTTGCATTGGTTACTTTTCAAGATATTTTCAAAAAATTAAAAGAAAAAGAAAGGTAAAGTTTTTAAAGAACCTTCACCCCTTTAAGGTTGCTGATCTTATCTAAGAAAACACAAATGAAAACCTTTCGTAGTCATGATTTTTAAAGGAAAATAATTATGTTTATGTTTGGAAAAGCTAAGCATTTTAGCCTATAGTTTCTTTATTGTTTAGGCACTTGTTTTCATGATCTATTAGATGATCTCTTGGAAAGGCGCGGTGTTAAATCTACAATTTTTTTGAAAAAAAAAATGATTTCATACGAAAGAAACTAGAGAAGAAAGAAAAACAAAAAGAATCCTATCCCTTTGGTCCAGTATGATGAACAATAAAAGTTTTCAGAAGATATGGCTTCTCGAGAGTATAAAAGTCACGTTATTAAATTAATGGTTGTTGAATCTAGTTACGATTTGATAGTGAAAGAAAGATGGTGTTGTTGGATGTTCAATTAAAAATAGTGTGGGTATCACACTACTTGGTTTGGGAATGACTATGTGTTTTCATAGTTTTCCATTGCAAATTTCAAAGGATTTAGGTTCGTTTATTGTGTCGATCTATTGTATTAATATCTATCTTTTATCTTCATATCTATTAAAAAACACAACATGTCTACTTTGTAATTTAGGAGTGGTGATCACTTTTCTGCAATATTTTCATGTATACATAGATAAATCAATTTATAAAAGTAATCAAAGTTTTAATAGAATCTATGTTCACTAATTACAATAATGTGGTACATGACTATTATAAATAGACAAGGTTTTCCCAGGGAATTATCTAAAAGATCTATGAATTAATCCCTCCAGCACTTCAGAATTTTAGTGATAAACAAGCATGAAAGAATCTCATCTCAATAAATGCAAAGCTAAATTTATCATAAATATTTCTATACAATGGTTAGTGGCATTGAAAATTTTATGTACAAAAACAATTCATTTGTATTTAAACACAAATGTTGAATTTATCATTAAAAGGCTTCACCTTCAACAAAATCAGAATACTTTTCACCTTCGAATCTTTTGGGCAATGGCTGAATGATGAAAACAGCTATACTTTTCCTAATCCCTCCATAAATGGACTTGAGTCTTAAAGCACTTCATATTCATTCTAAAGGAACATACCCAATTGAGGTTATTAAGAAAACAATGAAGCTGCACTTACCCACTCTATAAAAGTAGAAACAAAATCTTAAGAAACTATAAGGAGCCAAAACCCTAACCCAACATATCAATCTCTGTAAAGAAATGCAACTCCTAGGCAGAAGGAAAAACAAACTGAAAACCTAAAACAAATTGGTAAATATCAGATTCAAGCTTCTCCAAATGGATAAAAGCAGGAGATGATAGAACTAAATAGATTCTTAACAGAGATTAAAAATCTTAATTCAACATACAAACTCCAGTGAAGATGCACGAGATGATAGAGCTAAATAGATTCTTAACAGAGATTAAAAATCTTAATTCAACATACAATCTCCAGTGAAGATGCAGCAACTTCCTAATGTAATCCAAACAAATACATGGCAAATCCCGCCACTCCCAATCGATCAAAACAAGACCTAATAGCACTAAATCGCTTGCTAAAAGAGGTTATAAACGCAACAACCATGGAGATGAAATGGATCAACTACCCAATTGAATGAAAACCTAACAAATACACATCTGTTATTATTTAGTTTCTGGAAAATACCCCTAGTCTCGACCAATAATAACAATTATTAGTAACACTGAATGGAAATAAAAATCGGAATCCAACGAAGTAGCCCCAGTGAATAAATGCTACAAATTCACGATGGGATGAAAACTGAATGAATTCATATTTGCTAATAATCATGTTCAGCCTAATCACCCCCAATATGAATCCTAAAAGCAATATAATCCTTAAACACTAATCCTTTATTAAGAAATGTAGTATCATTCATCAAAGCAAGATAAACCTAAAAAAATGCATTTGATAATTAATATGTTTCAGATTTACCCACTTCATTAAAAAAAAACATGAAACAAAAATTCCCCACTTCATAAAAAGAGCATAATAATGAGTCAAACCTTAACACTAGCAAGTAACACTTGAGAAACTCTTCAAATGTATGAGTCAAATCCTAACACTAGCAAGTAACATTTGAAAACTCTTCAAATGTAGGTCTTATTGGAACTGTTTTTTTTTTCAGAAGAAAAAATCCAGTCCTTGATATTCATTGTTGAATCAAAAGGCATTTTTATATTGCACTCTTTTCAGAAAGGACCACTACCAAGTTACAGCAAAAGGTGCTGACAACAAAAAGGACATCAAAACGCCAGGCGTGAGAATACAAGACCCCAAAAAACACTAGACACAATAAATAGCCAAAACAAACAACCCACAGAGAGCACAGAAGAAAGGTCAGAGAGCTGATCCAAAGAAGCCCTCGAAATATCATCCAAAAGACTCACGAGATCACAATACCCATGGAAAAGCTAGTGCAAAAAAAAAAGACAAATCACCATTCATAATAATGGTATCCTCATATATCTCAAAGAAAGAACAGTTAAAAATACCACTACAGTTCATAACAACATTGATATCATTAACCATACCTTGCCATTAGCACAGTCGCACCCTCCAATCTCCCGCGCTCATCATCATACTATCTGGCGTCATTCTCTGTATCCTCTAATGGGAGCTGAACTTGGGCAAGCATCAGATAGTTGGGCTGGTTGTCGGAAGTATGAGTTCCCAGTATTCGAAACGGAATATTATTTTTCCGGTGGGCTCTTCGTGGTCCGAAAGCCATTGTACAGTGAGTGAAGGCCATTGAAGAGCATGTGTTATCACTAGATCGTACAGAAGCAACATGTTTTTCATCCACATTTTGTACTCTTCATTCACCAGGCGCTCCTCCATATCGCTGCAGAATTCTTCTACATGCTTCGCCATTGCCGGAAGCTCCTAACTGGAGTCTTCCAGCCAAGGGTTTTTCTCGAAATAATTGGATTTGGTAGTGTTACGAAAGCTTTTGGATTAGTATCTCAGGCTTTTGATTTTTCTATTTTTGAATTTGGAAAGGAATGGAGTGATAGACGGCTCCTTTCAAATGCTTTGATCTTTAATTTAAATTTACCATTTTTTTTTCTTATGTTGTTCAAAGAATTGGCAAAGTATTGATGAACATTATTTTTTTTTAACTTTAAACATGTATCATATAAATAATATTATAATTTGTAATTTTTATTAATATTTTATTTAAATTTAATGAATTTGTAAATTTATATTTACATTGTTGGAATATCCTAAATCCAGTCATAAAATAATGAATTATGTTTAATTTTTTATTCACTAGTTTAGATAGTTGGCATCCACTTGCACCTTAAAGTCAACAGTTGTCATCTATATCCGAAAATGATTTATTTTTTATTTTGGGTTGATTTTGACCACTTTATGGGCATCTAGAATTGGTAACTACGTTTTACATCAGAATCTACTTTATTCTGCTTTATAGAGCTTTTATGTGGATAAGGTAAAGCTAGTCAACTAGGAAAGTGACAGTTTTTGTTTCCAACCCATCCTCCACTAGTTTCTCTCCATATTCTACTATTACCAAGTCTTTCCTTCACTCATCATCACTCACAGATATTATTGCTAATTCGTGAGATCCTTATAATTTTTAAGATAACATTTTAGTAATTAATAATTTACTATTTATTTATTACATTACTGAATTTTTACAAGATTAGGAAAGAAATTGACACAAATGTCACTGTAATATCGTTAGATCATCACTTATGCTTCTAAAAAATATTAATAGCAAAAACAAAATGTATGGTTGATATTGTTACTTCCATCGGTTAGACCATCTCTTAAGTGCATATTGTCCCAAATGCATGTTGTCTATGGGAATGGAAAGGTCATAGATTACAAGAGAGAAAGTATTATATATAATTAAGGAAAGTATATTTTTATATAATGTTTTATTTAATAAATAATAGACACATTTAATGTTGAATTTTCATATTTTATATCAAAAATATGGGTTTCTTAATCTCCACTAAATATCTCTATTAAAAATGATGAAGAATACTATGATTATTGAAGCTTCTACATTGACATAAAATAATACTAAATGTAATATATGTAGCAAAAAATTATAAATAAAATATAGTCTCGTAGCACATAATTGAAAACATACCCAAACATCATAACTTAAGCAAGAAATGAGAGGAGGGTCACCTAAGGTTTGGGTTTTCTATTAGCCTTAGAGGTGATCATCCCATCCATAATTGGCTAACTTAATATTTATGATTGTATGTGCTAACCTTTAGTTCCTTTCTTAGACTACTTAGGGATTCTTACAGACATAGAAATGGTAAGGTCAAGGTATGGGGATATGTACTATGATAATGTAGTTAAGGGAATTGTTTATGGGAAAATCCATGGAGAGTAGGGTAGAAGTCATTGTTAGAGGAAGTAAATAAAACTAACTATATTCCTTTAATACACAAGTCATTCTATTTTTGCATGAAATAAGAGATAGAAGAGTACCAAAAATTGTTTGATAAATTATTTTGATCCTTGTGAGAAGTCTAATCCATAAACTTATAGGACATCATGCTTCTCCAAACTTGCACACACCTCTAGAAACAATACATCTCTCAAGCCACATCAAACATATAATAAAGTAGAGTGAACTTGAAATGTAAAAATTCAAATTAGTGTCTCATGAATAACTTTCATCCATAATTCACTAAAACAAACACATTAATAACATATAAATACACAACAAATTTTGTGAAAATAAGAAGAGGAATTTCTATTTATAATTCAAATGTAAGAACAAAACTATATACCTAAACCTTGTAACTCACACCTCGAAATTACTAAATTCGGGGTTCCTCCAACCTAAGCTACTTATCAATCTCAACACTCCAAAATGGTCATGGTCATACTCCAAGAGGGAAATCCAATGAAGATGGGAACCTTGCACATGAATAGACAAGGGTTGTTAACGTAAGGGGTTATAATCATGACTCGAGACTATAAAAAGCTAAGATGAAAAATCTTCTAATAATTTTCCATCATATATGTATAACAATTGGTTTTGGCTCTTTACTCTAAAAGTGCACCCTTATTTATATGCTTTGTAAGTATTTCTTGTCATTGGGGCACTGCAGTCAAGTTGTGCAAGTTTACAACCTCCATGGTATCTTCTCAAGGACAGGCATTTTGCACAATTTTTTTATGCCATTGTGTAGGTCATGATAGGCTTCTAAAGAAAAACCTTCAAGTTGTTCACAAGTTTGTAGAAGTAAAATGAGCATTAGGATTAGGCTCATAGAGTCATAAAATTGATAAAAGGAGTGACAAGTCATGAAGAAAAATAGTGAAACGGGAAAGATAATTATAGGTGTCCAAGGGTGACAAAATATACCTATAAATTCCCCCTAATTTATGAGGTGAAAGGGGAATGACTTAAAGGCATAAAGGAATTTAACAAATGAAGGTTAAGTGGATTCCAACAAACCAAGTATCTAAGAGGTACCATAAAACAATAACCGAAGTATCAATGACTATTTTCCCCAAGCTAGGAATTCCCATGCTCATGTGGAAAATGAGATGGAAACTAAAGAAAATACACAATGGATATATGAACTATATAAGATGTAAGATCATAGCCACATAAGAATAAAAAGGTGAATCTATGTCAAAAATGTTGCATTAGGGTCACTCAAATGTTGTTAGGGACAATTAGATGCCATTAGGGTCATTTAGGGGCTATTATGGTCAATTCAATGCATTAGGGTGAATTATGTTTCCATCATGACCAATCAATATCAAATAGTTCTATAATCACCTGCATCATCATCATTGAAATTGATATCATCGTTGGCATCAACATCCTACTAAATATTGTAGAAATCATCATTGCCATATTTATCATTGTCAATATGTATCATTGTCATCAACAACATGTCATTAAGCGCACTCTAATGTCATTAGGGACTGTAGGATTCCATTAGATTTATTTACGATTAATTAGGGGCTCTTAGTTTCCAAAATGACCAATTAGGTGATACTTATGTCAACATACCTGGCACTATCCCTCACGCAACATTGGAGTTTTCCTCACACTTTTTCTAGCACAATTCCATCGAACTTCCTAATGCAATTCTTGGTGCTATGTCTAGCTCTATACCTAGTGCTATGCTTAGCCCCTTTCCTAAGGTACTTCTTAGTGCAATACCTTTCAAAATTCATGTCGCAATTCCTAGTGTTATGTATTTCTCTATACCTCGCACTATTCCTGGTGCAATTCCTAGCACAATTCCTTCTGTAATTCTTGGTTATTTTCCTAGCGCAAATTTTGGTATTAATCCTAGTGCTATATCTAATGCTATGTTGGAATTTTTTTTTGAGCGCAATTCTTGGCTCTAAACCTCACACAATTCCTTTGAAAATTTCTAAGGCTATACCTGGATCTATACTTGGCACTACGTTGGATTTTTTACAGGTGCAATTCTTGACTCTATACTTGGTGTTATACTAATCCCTTTTCCTAGGGAAATCCATGGTGTAATACCTTCCAAAATTCCTATCCCAATTCCTAATGTCATGTCTATCTCTATACCTAGCACTATGCTTGGTGCAACTCCTAGCACAATTCCTCGCTATTTTCCTAGAAAAATTTTTGGTGTTAATGTTGGCACTATATACGATGTTATGTCGGACGTTTTCCTAACACAATTCCTAGCACTAAAGCTAGTGCAATTCCTAGCGTGGTTCCTTTTAAAATTTATGGCATTATTCCAAGCACTATACCTAACTCTATACCTAGCGCTATGTTGGATGTTTTCTAGGTGCAATTGTTGGCTCTATACTTGGCACAATGTCATATGTTTTTCCTGGAGAAATTCATGGTACAATTCTTAGCGCTAACCTTGGCTCAATATATGGTGCTATTCTTGACGTTTTTTTTGAGGCTATTATGGGCGTTATATGGGACGCTATTTTGGTCATTAATTGGAATGCTAAATTTATGGCATTATTCCAGGATCTATACCTAGCGTTATGTTGTATTTTTTCTAGGCGCAATTGTTGGATCTATACTTGGAGCTATGTGAGATGTTTTATCTAGAGAAATTCATAGCACAATTCGTGGTGCTAACTCTAGATCAATATATCGATGCTTGGTGCTATTCTGGACATTTTTCTAGATGTTATTCTCTGTGTTATATGGGATGTTATTTTGGACGTTAATTGGAACGATAATAGGGACGCTAATTGGGATGCTAATTAGCGTCGAAAATAGCACCGAATTTTAAAATGGGATGTTAATAACGCATTAAAAGCACCATCCTGTGGAAAAGCGTCCACTTTGTCCAAAAAATTATGAAAGTACACTAAAAGCGATAGTGGACGCTAAAAAGGAAACAAAAAGACACATTAATCACAGGGTTTTGTTGTACTGTATTTGAAAAAGAGAATGAATTTCAGTTCTATTAAGCTTACAATCACCTTACAATATGCACCGATGCTTCACATATAGTAATGTGTTGATGCTTTCCATAAAATAACGCACTGATGATTTCAAACGAAACATGCATCGTAGAAAAAAGGTTTTGTTACAATCCTTGGTGTTGTTTTTTATTACAAATACACACTGGTACATTATTAAAGTATACCGGTGCACTTGTACAATTAAAAAGAACTATTTCCTAAAATAATAATCGTCGACGTCCGTAGCCTCCCTTTCGGTGTGTCTCAATTATCGTTAGCACTGGTGCCTTCATATATATAAGGAGAACTGGTGCAATGTTATATAACACCCTGGGTGATGTGACTTATAAAGCACCAGTGGCTTTTATACCGTAAAGCACAGATGGTTTTCATTTTATAAATCATCAGTGTGGTATAAGTTTTAAAGAACCCATGCTTGTAATGTGGTACAACACCAGTTCTGTATTTACTTTTGTGTGTATTGGGTCATGTTATGTTATAAAGCATTGGTGCTAAATATGTTTGTTTATGCAACACTGCTTGGTTTTTCTCACTACACCAATGTGTGTTGTTCATGTGACAACACCAATGCATTTTACATATAAACTTACTAGTGCATTTGTCTTCTAAAACATCCACTACCAAAAACGAAAGATGTAGTAGAGGTTTTTTTGAGGATTTTGGCCAATCTTGTAACACTAAAAACCTCCACTATAGGGAATTTTCCTTGTAGTGATATTTGAAAGGCCTCAAGAAGAGAATCCTTTATGAGAAAATGGTAAAACCTCTTTTCCATATGTAGTCATGCCTTTTTGTTTATTCTCCAAGTGATTCATATTAAGACACGTTCAATGTCAACCATTTTATCTTGTTAAAACAATTCTAAGAAAAAATATACAAGTGGTTCCAGATTGGTATTATGGGTCATTTTTCTACTCTCTATGTTATCAAATGTATATCCTCCCTCTTAAAATGAGTGATGGAGATTCCATGAATCCCCTATCAAAATGGTCCTCCTAAAAAGCTTGGAACTTGTGTAGGGTCCCATATATATTTAGAAGATCTATATTTCTATTGAAATCTTTTGAAAACAATGTAAGAAATGCACATTGAGATTATTATCACTACTTACTAGATGAATGTTGTTTTTCCGCATTGTAACTATTACTCTAGACAATCCAATTTCTCTAAGACAGTCAAATCCCAACCCATAAGCATTTTATTAAGATCATTATTGCATATCGTATCGATTATCATTGTTTCTTGAATTAAGAGTAGGTTTCTCTTATGAACCAAAACTAGTATGTCCAACTATCTCATTTTATGAGATGATCTCAAGCTCCTATTATTAATGAATAAAATCTTCATTTGTACGCATCCTTGGAGTCTTCTAATGCTCTAAGTTCGCTAATGATAGTTTTATGTCTTCCTTGTTGTATTTCAATGTCTTCTTGAGAGATTTCCTTCATTATATTTGATATTTTTCTTTCTTTATTTTTATCTAAATCCACCTAATGCACCATTTCTATTCCTCCATGGGTGGCATCGGAAGTGAATTTAAGGGGATTTGTAGATTTTTACTAGGTGTGATATCATTGTTTGAATTTGCCCAATTGTAATAAGGATGTTGCACCAAACTATTGAGGAGTGGTTGATTCCATAAACATTTGACCTTATTCTAACCCAATAAAAATAAGAAGATGAGGGTTAGTGGTTAGAAGGGTGGGGGGAGAGGGGAGAGGTGATGTTTTTACTAAGGGAGGGGATCCAAGGTTGGAGGTAGCAGGGAAGGTAAGTAGGGAAGGGAGCAATTGTGGAATCATAGTCTCATCCTATGTTGATCTTTCCCTGAGGGATCTCAAAATATCCTAAGCGCACTTGGATGAGGGAAGGTTTGATAGCAGGTATGAATGCATGAGACCTTTGTCTCAGGACTGACCCTTCAATTGAACTAGATAGAGGAAAAAGTCAAATTTTCCTTACTTGTAAGTTGCTTATATGTTTGTTCTCTTCTAGGAATTTCCATTATATCGCTCTTTTTGGACATCTCTATTGAAGATGGTTGATCTCCTTGAACATTCACAAAATCCAAGTGTTGCTAGTGGGAGACGTTTCCATATTTTAGTCCAATTCCTTTTGGGAAAATCTCATTTAGGTCCATTTCCATGCAAATTTTAGCCACTGAAAGTTTTTCAATGTCCAAGGTGTGCTCGTTCGTTTTAATGTGCTTACTTATCTTGTCTCCATTTTTTTGTAGAATTACTGGAGTCTGAAATTCAAGAGGTAGATTAAGAAATTTTGTTATGATAGGTATATTTGTTATCCTTTCCTTCATTGGGTCAAATCTTGGTACCCAATCCTTAATATATAGACATGAAACATTGTAGAAATGAGGGCCATTTTCTATGA
>LPNX010981074.1:0-38700 GCA_001517045.1 Pseudotsuga menziesii | reverse complement strand
TTTCTCCCCTACCTAAGTTTTCAGGATTTCTTCAAGATAGGTTAGTTCCACCATTGAACTTGACAATAAAACCTTGAGAGGAATGAGTGATTATATTATGCACCTCATCCTCTGACACATCTAAATGCATTTGTCCTAACCAAGTCTTGATGTAGTGCATCTTTGAATTCTTCCACTTGGAGATCAAATGGGGTGCAGGATCACAATAAATTACTAGAATATGAGGATTGCTAACTAGAGTTGGAGGATTGAGAGTATCCTAATCATATACCACATGCACCAATTCAAAAGGCAGGAAACCTAGGAGGGTTTTTGCCAATGGGTAATATGTAGAGGGCTCAAAGGGAATCACATGGAATTATTGTGCATGCCCAATTACCCTTCTGAGAGTAATCATTGGAAGTACATGTGATGATGGTTGCATAGGTAAAGGATTTGGGGGAATTTCGATTTCAAAGGGGGCTCGAAGGGGGGCGAGCGCGGGGACTTGAGGGTGGGTGTGCTCTTTTGAGGGTGTGTTTGCATATTTTTAATAGGTAGCGATGGGGAGGTGGAGTTCAATAGGGGCTTGCATTCACTACATGCCCAACTTGCACGGTTTTTTTTGAACCACACCATGGACAACATAGGTTAATGAAAAATTTATAGATACCCTTTATAGTAAACTACTTGAACTTTCATTTCAAATAAATCTCTTTCTATATAATTTATTTATTTATTTTAAATGTTTAGTGTTTAAAGTTTGATATCAAATTGTAATTTATTGAAAAAGACAATGTTAAAACTTATATTGAGATTGATAAATTTTAAAGATGTATTTTATTGTTTTAATAAAATATTTATAATTTTCTATAAATATTTTTATTATTGTTTTTAATTTTTTAATTTTTATTCTATTGAATAAATATTAAGGTACTTTCTCATTGTGATGCCTATTCCTTAATATTATTGTATAATCTCAATATTAAGAAATTGAAAATATAGATTTATATATTATAAAATTTAGTTGTATTGCTTATTTTTTATATNATATATCTGTTTTAAAACAATATCTCCATCATATCACATTCTTTTTATTCACCTTCTTACATTGTTACATTGTTATTCTTAAGCTTCTTTCATGTAATTTTACAGTAGAATATTTGATATTCATATGAGGAAATTTATCAATTCTTTCATGAAATTTCTTATGGGAAATCACTTCATATTCATGAGAAATTGGTACATTGGACATTGTATGAAGTTGCTCATGATCTAACACCATATGTCCATTGAATGGGTTATTGGCACCGACGAGAGAAATGGGTTCATTTTGTGCTATTATGTTAGTTATACCGTGTTGTTTTCTTTGCCTGTATGATCTTACTCTATCACGATTTTGACTTCTATGCTCCTCCCTATCTTCCTCATTTTGACTTTGCACCTGCAATCTTTTCCTTTCACGATCTTTTTTTCGTTGTTCTTCTCTTTGATCATCAGTCATTTGTTGTCGCCGCAATCTTTGTCTCTCATTTTTTTGTTTCCTCGTTTCTTCTCTTTCAATTTCAATGAGTTGTTGCATTTGATTGAAAGCGTGCCTTCTAACTCGTTGTCGTTGTTGGCTTCTTACATCTTCAACATTATTGTTATTCAGTTGCCCATTAGTATTCGACATCTTGAAGATCAAATTTGAATGGTTTAGTATGTAATCCTTTATAAAACAAAAACAATGTCAAAAATATGCATTTTGATCAATAATATTCAAAGCATAAAGGATTTTTTTATGTTTTTATAAAATCTCAAAACTTTAAAACATAAAAGGTGTTGTATGGTTCAAAACAACGCTAATTAACTATATACATGTTAAACTAAATACATTTTAAAGAATTTGCAATCAAATTTTAATAACAAAAATATAAAAAAATGTAAACAAATTATGTTAGTTATATAAATTATTCACTCCATTAGAATATGAAACAAATTCTAATTATTAATAGAAATGGAATGAATAATTTAAAAACAAATTCTAATTAGATATATGAAACCCGTCAAATCCTAATTATCTAAATTATTCAAGTCATTAGATATATAGAATCTGATTGAATAATTTAAAAACAAATTCTAATTAGATGCCACCTCTATACAAAGAAGCAAATCCAAGAAGTCATTCAGAGAAAACATACTTTTTATACATTAATTCAATTATACAGTCTTTTTCTTGACAGAAAAAGACTGTATATAAAGAGATAAGCAAATTTATATAATTTCTCTTGAAGTGAAAATCGCAAATTGCAGATAAAGAGATAATGTGCTTTGCTGGATCTAAGCTGGAGATCAGTTCATAATTGCTACAATATTAGAAGTGAAAATTGTAGAAGGGAAAATCCAGATGCCAAAACAAAAACAAAATCCAGAAATTGAAGATGGATTCTGGTGCTCGCAGATGCCAAAACAAAAACAAAATCCAGAAATTGTAGATGGATTCTGGTGCTCACCATCAATCACAGAAATGGACTACGGGGGAGAATACATCAAATACTATAATAAATTTAGGTGTATATGTATATTTATTTATAATTTTTGATGTAAATATTTTTCTATGTAAAATGTTCACATTTTATATTTAAAAAAGAATATTAAACTTTTACTTTTACGTGTCTGAAAAATAAGTACATAATTGCGTATAGACCCAACCAAACCCTATATGATTAAATTAGATGTTCATCACATCTCTATGATGATAGCTTAAAAAATATATATCTCCACAAATATTGTGAAAATATACAGTCTTTCAAATTAAATCAAATTAAATCTTCAAATCTATGCAGCATTCAAAATATCACTAATACATTTGAATTCTAAAATAATACGTTTGAAAAGTCTTGTTTAATGCTGTCCACTCATTTTGACTCCCGAGGGTTGGAATTTCAGATCGCTTGCTTCAGCAAACGTCTCACATATTTTAAGCTAAAAAATTTGGCAGTTATATTAGACAGCTAAATTAACTTGTTGGCATGCTTTAATGCAAGAGCGGCTGAAGAACCAACCTTTATATCTCAAGCTAGTTAATTTTCGGCCAAGGCGGCAGGCGTCTTTAATACTCTTAATAGCTATCTTAATGATTAATGATCAGACAAAATTTAGATGAATCCTAAGGGTTTGAAGATGTAAATGAGAGAAATCCATTGGAAAACAGAAACCTGCAATCGGATTAATGTATACAGAGTCCAGACGAACGTGGGAAATGGATTATGCGCGCTCTTTTGTGTATCGAGTTGTCAGATTATTGTTCGTCTCCTTCATACCGCTGGTGCTGGGCCTGCATTTTGTGCTGAGCATCTTGTTCTTGCAATTCACAGGCAAAGGAATTGTATCAGTTTCTATAATTCAATTGTTTCTCATATGCATACTCTATATAGAAACTTAAATTATACGCATTCTCATACCTGAGACAAATCCAAGAAGTCATTTCAGACAAATTCTAATTAGATGCCACCTCGATACAAAGAAGCAAATCCAAGAAGTCATTCAGAGAAAACATACTTCTTATATAGTAATTCAATTATACAGTCTTTTTCTTGACAAAAAGCGGAGAAGACATAAGCTAGATCCAATACCAACTTTAAAATCACTGTATAATTAGATGCAACCCGATTGATATATGCATATATGGATATACATTTAAAGAAATGGAGTAGAAAAGCAAATTTATATAATTTCTCTTGAAGTGAAAATCGCAGATTGCAGATAAAGAGATAATGTGCTTTGCTGGATCTAAGCTGGATATCAGTTCATAATTGATGCATTATTAAAAGTGAAAATTGTAGAAAAGAAAATCCAGATGCCAAAACAAAAACAAAATCCAGAAATTGCAGATGGATTCTGGTGCTCGTAGATGCCAAAACAAAAACAAAATCCAGAAATTGCAGATGGATTCTGGTGCTCGCCATCAATCACAGAAATGGACTACGGGGGAGAATACATCAAATACTATAATAATCTACTCGTATCAGTTTCTATAATTCAATCATTTCTCATATGCATACTTGATATAGAAACTTAAATTATATGCATTCGCATACCTGAGACAAATCTGTAATTGCTCTCAGCCTTATTCCGAAGGTCCAGCTTGTACGTATTGTTTTGAAGTGTGTATAGGTGTTTTGATTTACTTACAAATATATATATATATAAGATTAAATTATTAAGCCGACTTGTATATATATATATATATATATATATAAGCTGATTTTTTTATGTGACACGTGTCATCTCCACGTTGAGCACGGAATTATACTTCTACCTCATACGAGGCTGTAGAATGCGCCTCTCGGCGCAATTATAAAATTTAGTTGGATCGATATAGCCAATGGCCATAGATCATATATTCCGCAAGAATAGAATAAAATAGCTCCTACAACTAATGTGGAGTAGACGAGCCAACGGAAGATCGAGTATTTTAATGAGACAACTACCGATTTTGAAACTACTTCAAATATCAACTACTTCAGTGGTTTAGTATTTTTTATTTTATATGGAAGATGACACAATTTTATGATTATTTAGTTGTCAACAAATTGGGGACCATGATAGTTATCATGAGTTTAGTTTTCAAATTAATGATGAGGTGTCACATCTCCAATCTTTATTTGACGGAGAGGACGTGATAACATCTATCAACCTGGGAAATCTAAGTCCCCATGAACATAAAAAAAGCATTGAACTTAAAGCGTAGAGATACACAGATGCATAATAAAATGTGCATGATATATACAACGGAAGAAAATCATGCATTCAACATGTTCATGATAATTTCATAATAATTCATAAGCAATTACATTTGCAGAACTTAAATAAACAAGAATACTTATCTTTGGAGAAGCTTGTCCCGCAACCAGCTATGTCACTGCAACGTTCCACCCAACCATAGGCTAGTGTGCTCTTTAATCTCTCAACAACACTGCCACCCCCGAGTTGGGCATGATTTTCCCCAAGGAATAAGGAACACTAGCAGACTTTCCCCATAGCCAAGAATACAATAAAACTCAGCCAAGCCAACACAGGTGGGTTTATCAGACTTACACAGGCAGTGTTTTACACTTATCCAAATTCACATGACACACAACCAAGCCAACATATGGGTGTATCAGGCTACCATCCAAGCCATCCTTCCAGTTGGGTTTATCAAGTTGCCAAGGAAGTGGAAAGACTGACTGCTAAGCTAGTGAGCTCAACCCTATAGCTATGAACACCCACACCGGATCTATCCCGATTTCTAAACAATTACACACCCAACACAAAGAAGCATTATCTTCTCTGTTACACAGTCCCTCAAGCCATGCCTTCCCTTCCATTGCTATTCAGGGCATGCAAAGAAGAAAACCATCCTTCTAGATTGATCTATGAGGTTCTTTCACACACTAGGTTTATCAAGCAAGTCTAGACTCCATTTCCATTCCTTCAATCAATGTAGATGCCAAAGCAAGGATGTGCACACAATTATCTCAGTACCGGAATTAACAAAACGTAGAAGATATCAGGGATTACATACACACACAGTAATCAATAATTTCTTAATATTGCCGAAGCCAGACCGACTGCTGCAAAAATACCCAAACGAAAATGTTTGCTGGTTATTCAAATCATAGACACAAATTTGGATTCTGGCAATCGAGTTCATGAAAACAACTAGCGACTGGAGAAAACGTGAAAAAACAAATCCACATGGGAAAACCAAAAACGTGAAGGATTCAGATCGTCGGACAAGAGAAATTCATGAAAGGTTCAGACTCATAATGGTTTTCCGCTTGTTGGCTCCTACATGAATGCCCAATTGGGTTTCCAAAAACGTTTTTCCCTTCCAAAATCGTGAGGGAAGGTGAAACGTTGCCGCATGAGGGAAAGGTGGTCGTTTTTGGTGTTTTCTTACTCAATAAAAAATTAAAAACGTTTTTTCCCAGAAATGATGCTCTTCCCATTTTGAATTTCTTCCCCCTCTTCCAATCCTCCACTCCCTCATTGTTAGGAAAAATCATGCCCCCATCTCATTTAGTTGCGTTGGCATAGCCAGCTATGAGTTTTTAATTAAAATTGCAAATTTAACATGATGTCCAACTTTTTAATGTTTAGCTAGAAAAAAAATACCATCAATCTAACCTTAATTGCTGAAACATAAATACTAAATAGATGGTGGAGCCTGGAGCTCCACACCATGATTATTTACATCATTTATTTAAATGCAAAACGGGGTCAAAACCTGGCTGTTACATGAGGATACTTATCATTAGTTGTTATGGTTAAGAATTTATTTACTAGGAAAACTAGATTACCTTATTAAAAATAGGGGATATTGGTTTGTGAGATTATCTTGATTTCCGATTCACTTGGGCAAGGAGCAGAGTCAGCAATTAACTCTGCCCTTTGTCTTTTGGATGGAAGAAATCAGTAATTCCGATAAAGATGGCAGCTATTGATAAAAGTTGACTCATCACTATTATTTGGAAAAAACTAACTTACTAGCTTATTAGCTCTTTGTCTTTTGGATGGAAGAAATCAGTAATTCCAATAAAGATGACAGCCATTGATAAAAATTGACTCATGTCACTATTGTTTGGAAAAATCGAACTTACTAGCTTATTATAAGATAAGAGACACTTTGAAAAAATACAAGCCTTAATAAATTAAAAACAATTATAAACAAGTGGAATAAGCAACGCAGTTGCTTAGTACCTGCCACTTATGTAAGAAACAATGTAAAGTAAATTAGCATCGGACATCATTCATGGTCATTTACAACTCCATGAGTGATTTAGGCGTTAAGTATCCCTTCGTAGTCTTATGAGAAATTTTTGGTAGACATGAAACACCTAACACTAGACACTACCATCCATAGCCTCACATTTAGTGGCTTAGTGTGGCCTCACATTTACAAGTGAAATAGCAGCAAGGCTGCTTATACCTGCCTCTTAGAAATATTTATTGTAATATTGTATATAGTTTAAAGCTAAAAGTTGAAGAAATTATGAAACATTCAAACTCGCAACAATGTATTACTTGTTGCTATGGTACTTATATTTCTATATGAGATTACTTGTTGTTTATAGGTTGTTGCATTAGTTGTTACATCTTGTAACTGTGTTGTTTATATTTCTATGTGTATATCAATTAATTAGTTATCAAACCAAGCTTAAAGAAAATATATAGTGACAGCGCTTTTTTATATTCTTTTCTTTATAATTGTTTATTTCGAATTTTTAAGGACTGTCATATAATCAATCTTCCTCTAGTCAAAAACATCTATGAACCTTATCCATAAAATACTCGGTAATCCACCCCAAATCTCAAATAAAAACATCTATAAACATAATTAAAACTTAATTAAAATATAAATTGAAAAATATATATATACAAAAACAATAAATAGTTTACTTTTAAAGTTGTTTCTTACCCAATGTATATATCGTCATAAATAATATGACTCACCATTATAAAAACAAAAACCAAACTAAGACCAAGTTAACATTCATATTCAATGGACTACAAACTTATTCCCTTTAGATAAGGTTGAGGTGCCTTTTCTCAAATATGCGATATTAGAATATTGCAGGTAGAAAGCAAAGAATTGTTGATGAAAGGTTCAAAATTATTGAATTTATTATAATTCTATTACAAAAAGCAGATAGGTTAAAATAAATTTGTTACAAAAAGTCGACAGTTTAATAGTATAATTAATTGAAGCATGATTTATCAATAAATAAAATTATATTCGAAAATGTAGATTTTTATAATAATAAAATATTTTTTAAATGAAGGATAAAATGTTAACTGAAACTTTTGAAAAAACCAACACATTTTATATCGAAGAAAATTAAGCATAAATAAAAATTTACTTAATTTACGAATTTTAATTTTCGTTTTGTTTACAAAGTTTCACTGATAATGTACTCAAGCTCAAGCAAGGTAAAGACAGTTTCATAATTTTTTTTTTTGAAGTTAGCCGTAAGCAAATTTAGAATTTTCACACAACACCACCAAAGAATAATGGAACTTGTGACCAAATCCGAATGAACCCATAACCAAAAACACTGAAGTGACCAATATTATATTATTTTCAATAAACCAGAAAATTTTAAGGATTCCCCATGCCCACGGTTTAATCATAGTTATTTAATTTAATTTATTTATTTGCCGAGTTCTGGAAAAGCTTGTATTCTTCTTTGAACAAATATTCCGGCCAGGAAAAGCTTCCGGAAATCTGCGAAACGGTCTGTAAAGCATAAGAGGTGCCGGGAAATTTCTCGATGTCGACATGTAGTTGAAAGTCGTTCAAGGTCCATAGTCTGTTACGTTTGACGGAGAAGAATTGAAAGATCATATATTTTAACTGCCCAACGGCCTGCTATGGAATGCTGGGAAAGTTGTTGTTTCCGAGCTGTAAATGTAAGATTGTTGGGAAAAGATCCATTTGGCATCTTAGCATGAACGTTAATTTTAGTTGTGAATGAAAAGCATGGAAATACCTGCTTGTGTTTTGACAAAAATTGATTGTTTGGTGAATAATCTCAGAAAGACTGGAATTGCTATCTAAATAATATTTCAAATAATGGTATACACTTTGATGATGCCAATGGCAGCTCGGTGACCAAAAGCTTTTAGGTATAAGATGGAATTCTTAATACGTTTCAGTAGAAACTCTTAATACTCTGTAAACAAGAATGGGATATCTTCCAACATATATTGTGACTAGTTATTGTCAAATACGGTAAATAATCTTTATCAATGATAATAAAGCGCTTGCTTCTTGATGCGGCTGCTGAGTAAATAGACCGGTATTTGCCTTTGAATTTTACAATTCGATCGGTTTCTCTTTTTCTATACCGTAAATGCTACGAATTTTACAATTCGATCGGTTTCTTAGATGTGATATTTTCTATACTAGATCATTTTGCTGAATGTTCTCACACGTTACTTTCATTTGATCAGTAAATAACCGGTTATGTATATTTTTCTCCACAGACTTGTTTCCATATATTGAGATTATCACAGATGTATTTTCTTTCAAATCATTTCAGTAAATTCTCGCCGCGTAGATGATCTCCAGATTATCACAGATGTATTTTATTTCGAATCATTTCAGTAAAGTCTTGCCGCGTAGATGATCTTGGAGCTGAAAGGATCTTTTATTTTTGACGGTAAGTTTCCAAATCTGTTTAGTGACTATAAATCTACCAAATGTCGAGCAATGACACTGAAAATGATCGTGTAGATGATCGTGGCTCCTAGTATGCAGGAATTTAACCCTCTCGATAGAAAATTCTGTGAACTTAATCTGTCTGTTAAATGATCTGCATGCTTCTTTCTTAGTGTATAAAGATTGCAAATACTGTTGCCTAAGGTTAAATAATATTGTGCGAAACAAAAACTCTTCCATGCATACTGCGTAAATAAATCAAATCTCCAGGAATCCGGCAAAATGCTTTGCTAATTCCACATCCAATGCATCGAATTTGGTCTTATGGCTACCTTTTCTTTTGATCCACGACCGTTTTGCTTTCTTGCTATCAATGCCATTAGGAACTAAAAGCTTATAACTACGCCGCTTTTTATAGTATTGCAAATTCGAGTTCCCCGTAAATTTTGCAAGTAATAGGGTCGATTATTGTACAATGCAGAATGGATAAGCTCCGGTAAGTCAACTAAATTACAAGCTATTTCTGTCCATTTTCACACAACGCCTGCCATGAAAACCAGAAGGCATGAAGTAGCTGGGGTTGGGGTTCTTGGAGAAAACAGAATAATACTGATGGAACCTGAGAGTAATTTTTCTCGGGTTGAGTTGGAGATAGAGAACCCACACCATTGCGAGATGCCTACAACTATTGCACAGAGGTATCACGAATTCATGGCGGATTCTTGCTGCAGCCAGCTATGCGACGGCCCAAACCTTCATATGGCACGAAACGTCTACGGATTCATCTTCCTCCTGACAAATTTGCTCGCATGGATGGTTCGGGATTATGGTCACAATGCATTAGCAAAGCTCAAGCGTAAGTGGCGGTGGGCAGTCGTATGAGGAGGGAATTGTGTTGAACACTAAACATTAAATGTTAAATAAATAACATAATAATAAAATAAATGTTGATGTCATAGTTGCCATGTGTCAAGTGAAAACCAGATACCCAACTCCAAAGCTGACATCATTCTTGATTGGCCAATTAGAAGTTGACAAAATAGCACAGGTAAATATTTTTATTAAAATTTAAATTTTTTTTTGCATACTCCAAAGCTAAACTTTAGAAAACAGATTTTAAATTTTTGGTCAGCTGCAACTAATAAAAGGTCAAAGGGCAACCGATTACTATATACCTGTTGTGGCAGGTATAATAATACCTCAAAAACCAAAACTATCCAGTAAAAAACAGTTTTAAATCAATAGTAAAAAACAGTTTTAAAGCTTACTCAGTAATACCAACTTCGTTTACTAGTTATTTAGTTATTTTCTGAGTATATTCTTTATTAATCTCTACATCATTCAATAGTTATTTTTCTGGGTATATTCTTTATTTGTTTATAGTATTAAATAAGATTTTGTAGAAAGATTTTTCACGTGGAAAAATCCAACTTTTCATATTCTTAAGGCGATCAATCTTGTGAGTCGACAACATATGGAGGGCAAAGGCGAGACTCGAGAGCTATCCACCCGGCTCCAGACTCTGTCAGCAGGGTATGCCTATGTATGTTCATGCACCATATGAGTGATGAGATGAAAAGCATGCCACTGATGATCATGTGATGTTGATGGAGAGCATGCTCATGACGATGGCACCAGCAAATGATATCATGCATGTCATATACCTTTTCATGCATATATGCATGACATATGTCCTATCCCGCCAGTGGATTTCAAGAGAATTTGAATTTTGAATTTCAATTTCCCGCGCTCTATAAAAGTAATAACTTTATGCAACACACAGTCCGAGAATCTGTTGGGTTGCTGGGTTCTGGTTCTTCGTCCTCTCACCGCAGTGCTCTGCAACATTGCCTAGATAAGAGAGCACACTCTTCATCATATGGAAACCAAGGAAGCTAGTTCTACCGATGTAAACCGAGCATTCCATCCACTCACCAAGATGGTGCAGGTCTTCGATGATCCTGCCTCGGCTCTGAAACGAGGGATGCATACGAATATTAAGAAAAATCCTGGGGAGGGGTGGCTTCACACTGGCATACATCTGTACCCAAAAATATACATGTAATGAGGGTTGTCGTCCTGAATGCAAAATGGGTTTTATTCCAGCAAATTCATCTTCTATTGTGTCTGTAAAATGTGCAGATCCAAAGTAATAATATACTATTACATTGGTCTAACAGAGACAAGCATTAATGGAAATCTCTCAAAGTTGCGGTCCAATCCATTGACATTTGACAGTAATGGGGATGGTGGAACCATAATAGATTCAGAGGCTTTTTCACTGACTTTACCAGTGAAACCTATAACTAAATTAAAGATGAGTTTGCCTCTCCGACCGGAAAGAGATATAGAAGATATTTTAAAGTTGAAGCTAACGGTCTCTTTGATTGTGTTACATTGTTTCTGGTGTGGTGAATATTAATTAAGTTTTTTGAGCTTGCATTTCATTTCAAGGGTCGCTCAGATATGATATTGGCTTCTGAGAAAACTTTCAAACCTTGGGATTTTCATACGAATTCTCAGACATACTGCTTGGAAATGACCAACTCAAGTGATTGCACATAACCTGATGTGACCTTACAGAGCTATCAACAGCATAACTTTTATATATTATATGATCCACAGAAGAATCGTTTGGGCTTCGCTCCAAAGATCTGTGATACATTCGGCTAATTCATAGATCATTCTCTGTACCGTCTATTAAACATTATCGATGCAGCTAAAAGGAGTATATAATAGTATCCATTGTCAATTTTACCTTTGATTTTTTTATGCAATAATTCCACAACAATATGAATTTCTTTTGACTTTTGCCATCGTTAACATTTAACTATGCTGCAACAGAAGCTTGTCATAGAAGATTTACATTATTAAAATAAAAATAAGATTATTTTCTACAAGTTAAGTTAAATTATTAAAATAAATACTAGTTTATTTAGCAACTCTTTAACTTTTTGCCTTCGTCTCATAAAAAGCAAAGTTTTTTTAAACATTTCTATAAAATGCTAACTTCTTGTTTCATATCCATTTCATATGGTTAACAAATCATAAAATAGTTATGAAGTTTTAACTAACTAAAACATTGTGAACTCTGAACTCTCAACTAGTTTAGGAGATGCAAAAGAATGGATATCAATTCTTATCTCATCATTCTATTCTCATCTAGTTTAGGAGATGCAAATATCTTATCTCCATTTTGTATATAAAAAATTGGAGTTGTTTACATAGTTTATGTTTTGATATCCATTTTTTACAAATAAACTGTAGAGTTGTTTATATAGTTTATGTTCTTACACTATTTGGTGGAATATATTATGTACTTATTTGTTGCAAAGAGATATTATGATTACGAAAATATTAAATAATTATGTAATTCACAATTATGTTTATTATAAAATATATATATGTAATTCACAATTATGTTTATTATAAAATATATATTTAATGGAACAAATAATGAATAAATATAATTAAAAATCAATGAGAATATTGTGAAGTTTATCATTGTTTTCTTATTAAAATAAAAATGATTGTAACATGGGTAAAGTTGATCATACCAATTAAGAAATGCTTTATCTTAATAATAAATAAAAAAATTAGCAAATTCTTAATAGAGGCATAATTATAAGTTAACTAAACTTTATAGTGTTGATAGTAATCACAAAAAATTTGCTAGAAGATGTTTTGTTTATTTTGTTGACCTGAACCTCTATGTTGTTAGAGGTCATTTCTATTTCACTCCCTAAATAATGATATATTATTTGCTTTTAGGTTCTTAGGATTTATCATTAGATTGATAGTTAATTAGCCTCAAAACACACAATTTGATTAACAAATTCATTAAACAATAATGATCATATTTTGAATATCTTATTAGAAATGACTCCATACAATGATTCCACTATAATTATTCCAGTGATTGCACTTACAAAATATATTTCATTATCCTTTTCAAAATTGAAGAATAATAATAAACTTCATGAAAGGATGAAAATCTACTAATTTCCTTTTTTTTCAAGATAATAAGAATTGTTAAGAATGAAAATCCAATAGGTGTTTATATAGGCACTATGTAATCACTATTTGACCCCAAACACATATAATCCTCATTTAGATATATAATCCTCATTTAGATTATCTTAAAGACCACTTAGATTATATTGAAGGTATGATTGGATAGTAAAAGATAAAACTTTTAATTTAGAAACAACTAAGCTTGTGTTTTATTGTATTTGTTGATATTTAAATGTTATTTTTAAATTTGATTTAATTATTCATAAAATATATTTTTAAAATATCAAATACATTTCTAAAGTATTAAAGTATTAGATATTTGTTTAATATTTATTTAAAATGAAATGGTTATTGTCTTAGAAGTGATTAGATATGTATTTGACATTAATATAATTGGAAGAATATTATTGTCTTGTAATATTATTAACATCAAAGAAATTGTAATCTATATATACANAATAACTTATTCATAATTTTATATTTTTATTATTTTATGTATGGGGGTGCAACATTTCTAAAGAATCTTGGAGGAAGATTGAGCAAATTCAGAAGCGATTTATAGCTTATAACCTCAAAATTAAAAGCAATACGACTTATCCTATTCTCCTAATAGAAGTGGGTCTTTCCCCCATCGATATCCACGGGGGGTTCACTAGCGAGACAATACCATATCATGCCCATTCATATTGGGGGTTTGAATACTCCTAAAAACCTCAAAAATATATTGCCTCATATTAAGGGGCCAAGGGTTTTTTTAATTTGACATAGTAATATAAATATTGGATGGTTTTTCAAGCCTATAACAATTCATCTAATTTTCAAAATGATGTTTTTGATATTGCTCGACCAACTAATCTTGGCTCACTATGAACATCTCAACTTTATACAAAATCTCAACCTTCACTTTGACATAATCCATGTCCTTTGGCCAATTTTCTCTCTCCCATCACATGTAGCCCTAGTTGTTAGACTCTTACGTGAGATACAAATAATATGTTGGTAGGAATGATATGTTGCAAGTAATGAGATAATATTGAGTGCTAATTTTTCCACTATGTTGGTCTTGATAACCTAGAGCCATTATTTTACTTGAACTCAATTTCTAGGACATAAAGTGATAAATTGTTAATTGATTGCGTTCCTTGAGTATGAATCTAACCACAATTGTAGCTTTTTTCATATTTCCACATTATAATTATAGCCTATTTGTGTTTCAAGGGTGTTGTAATAGTGAGAGTTGCAAATATAAAAGAACAAGATATATGTTCAGTGAGTGCTTGTAGAAATTGAGTTCAAGATATCTTGTGCTTCAGGGTCCACGCCCAACACATACATGTTAAATAAAACATATGCATTGGCTTACACCCAACATATCTAACAAATCATCATACTCATGTGCAGTGGGGTTTTACGCCCAATATACAAAATATAAACATCAAAGTATCATCATATGCAATGTGACTTATGCTCATTAGTGTTAGGTCAAAACTTAGGGTATTACACTCTCCTATAATTCTACGCACTCAACTACAGATTATTTAACTCATATGCACTCAACAATAGTAACAGAAAACAAAATACGGAGAAGCTAACAGTAGTGAATCCAACAATATTGAAGCTAACCCGCATACAACCTGGGTTTCTTCTTTTATAGACTCTTCTTCAAACTTGTTACAAACTCTTTTAATGTCACTTTCTTAGGTGATTTCTTATACTTAACTAACAAGTTGTCTTTCCTATTCTAGTAACACCTAACGAAAGGCACTAACGACTTGACTTACAAATATACCTTAGTTAGAAACTCAAAATTCACATATGTATTACATAAATGCCAAGACTAGTATATAGTGTACCAAATATTTTGAGTATCTACACAAAATAACTAGCATGTATACCAGTGTATATACCTAGTATGTACACTAATTGTGTATATACTAGATATACACTAGTGTATATACTAGGTATATATACTAGTGTATATATAGAATATACACCTGTGACCTAGTATACTCCAATCAAAATTCACATATGTATTACATAAATGCCAAGACTAGTATATAGTGTACCAAATATTTTGAGTATCTACACAAAATAACTAGCATGTATACCAGTGTATATACCTAGTATATACACTAGTGTATATACTAGATATACACTAGTGTATATACTAGGTATATACACTAGTGTATATACTAGGTATATATAGAATATACACCTGTGACCTAGTATACTCCAATGTATATACCTAGGATATATACACTAGTGTATATATTAGGTATATACACCAATGTATATATAGTATATACACTAGTGTATATACTTGGTATTTGGACTACTGTATATAATCATAGTATATACACGCCATAAACTTGCCTAGTTAGTTACTAAAGGTTTTCTTTAAAAATAAGTTATAGGTTATAAAGAAGCATGTTCTCAAGATGACTCAAGTTAATATTATCTTCTAAAGTTATGAGTCTCTTCAAAAATTATGGATTTCATGAAGAAACATGTATGAAATACCAGTTCTATCTTTGATTCTCCTAACAAACAAAAAATCTTTTTCCAATTAAACATGTCATTATAGGGGATCAAACATGCAATGAAGGATTAGTATGAAAAAAGGATGCAGAGTTCTACATAATGGTTCCTTGAGGTGTTGATCTGGTCCAAATTTAATGCCCACCATGTGAATAATGATGTGTCAATTGTTGTCATTAATGTGAATGATTTAATTTTTACCAGAAGTGGGACCTTCTGAATTGATAGTTTAGAAATTGATATTAACCCTAGTTTTTATATATGATTAAATTGAGCATATTACATTATTTGAGGATTTTTACATCCGATAGACATTTGATAGTGTTTTAATTTCATAGCATAAATGTACATTGGATTTATTTCTTTGATTTAATTTGAGAATAAGCAAGTTTGACCCTATATCATTTAAGCATTAATTTTAAAACTCATTGTTGATTGTAGAATGTTGGTTTTTGTACCTTGGAGGTGTTTTCCCACTATCACTTTGTGCCTAATTCATTATATGAGGAAAAGTGATATGACCCTTGGTTAATTTCAGGTGATATGAAATTAATTTCACTTTATGAGATATAAATTGACTTTGCGAGGAAACCCATATATAATGATAATGAGATAAAGCATAGAGAAAGAGAATTCGGATTACCCATGCAAATGTCTAAGTGAACTCAAGTTATAAATTTTTAGTAAAATATGAATGCCTTAATCAAAGCATCAGTTGAACTATTATTGAATGTAATTAGTTACTTGTAAAGAACAGCTTAATTCTCATCAATCAACATGCATTAGTTAAGTAAAGATATTCATGAGACAGTATATAACCGATATATATACTATATATACCAGGTATATACATTAAATGTATATGCTATATACATCGGTGTACATTGAAATATACACTAGTATATACATCAATGTATATAACTAGTATATACGCAAGTGAATATACGATATATACTGTATATACACTGGTTTATATGCTATATATACATATATATACCAGGTATATAAGCTAAGATATACACCACAGTATATACCAAGTATATATATATATATATATATATATATATATATATATATATACACCAATGTATATAACTAGCATATATACCTAGTATATATGCTAGGTATATACACCAATGTATATACCTAGCATATATACTAGGTATATATACCTAATATATATACCAAGTATATATCAATTTATATACAGTATATATCGTATATACACTGCATGTATATACTAGTTATGGGTGAAATCATGAACCTGGGTGTCTATTTTGGGAAGGGAGGTAATGAGAAAATGAGTGTTGTTTTTGCAATTCTGTCAACTTCGAGAAAATAAAAATTAGATTTATATTTAGAATTTCATTTTGTAGTAAAAAAAAGTTGTAGATAATTGTGTTAGCTTTCTATCGGATATTTTTTAGATTTTTTTATTGGCATTTGATATGTCATTTTTGCAAATGTTTGATAGTATGTTATTAATTAATGATATTATGAAAAATAATCATGTTTTTAGACACAAGTTAATTCATTATTCAACTATTGTTCATTAAAAACAAAATATGTTATGATGATCTAGACATATTGTACTAACATTTGTCTATAAGTTTGTATCCAACAACAACATGCAATAATTATTAGAATTTTTTGAAGTGGACCAATCTAAAAAACTAGCATAAAACTGACATGTTTAGGTTGACACAATAGCTTTCCTAATTTCCAATTTAAAACAAAAACTAAAAGTACCCTTTTGAAGAAAAGACATCAATGTTGAGAACCATGATTTTCCAAATTCTTTCATCGTGTGTTTAAGAAGTTATTGAATTTTTATTTCAATGAATTCTATTAAATTTTGAAGCAAACGAGACACCTTTTAAGAAATATAATAAATAAAATGAGTGGATCACACCAATTTGAACAAAATTCGCATCTATAGAAAGTAGATTGAATTATGCAACTAATTGTATTATTTGTGAAGATAAATTGTAAGTATTTGATATGATCTGATATCTCCGAAATTGGAAGAAGAGTCAGATATGAGATGGAATTCCATTTTTGAAAATTTACAGGTTTTCAACCGAACTAATCTTTCAGCCGAAAAACATTAATCTTTTGACCAAAAAGATGTAAAGGTTCAGCCAGAAGTTATATTTAACAAACGGAAAAGAGTTCGGCCGAACTAATAGTTCAGCCAAAAATCCCTATTGAATTTTTTCCACCCGCCGAAAAAAACTTGAAAGGTTTTTTCGAAACACCGTTTCGCTTCATGAACTTGAAACATTTTTACGTTTTTTCGAAACACTGTTTCAATTCTTTATTTATATGAATGTTGTATATACATATTTGATCAACATTTTACACAGTTATAGAAGAAGGAAGGCTCTTTTTCTAGTAAGTGTTCTTAAAACTTATCTTTTAAGATGAAGGCCACTTTTATTTGATAGCAAACATTATTTTGGAAAATTTGTTATGGTAAATTGTTCTTAGAAACCATCCTGCTATTTAACTTTGCTTTTCATTTGACATTTAAAATTTTAATTTTACCCGTCATAATAATATATTTTTTTAAATAACATTCATAATAACTATATGAAACATTGAATTCTCATAACTACTATAACCAAATAATTAGACCAAGTTAAATATAGAAGAACACTAAAGGTGAAATTGAGAAAACATACTTGAATTGATGTTAATAAAATCCAAGCTACATATAGAAAAACACTAAAGTTCAAAATGAGTAAAGAGATTTAGATTGAAGAGCTTTTGTAAATGCACGAGTGTATACGAAAACACTTCCGTAAATGCACATGCATATACAAAATCCCTTCTATAAATGCACATGAATATACAAAAGCCCTTCCGTATATGCGCTTACATATATGCATGTTCATTTACGTAAACGCTTATGTATATGCATGAACATTTACGAAATCTCTTTGGTATATGCACACACATTTATGAAAGCATTTTGTATATGCACGCGCATTTATGGAAGTACTTTCATAAATGCGTTGGCATATACAGAAGTGATTCCGTAAATGAGCATGCATATACAAAAGCGCTTTTGTAAATGTCCATGCATACATGTATATGCACATGCATTTACGAAAGTGCTTCAGTATATACACACACATTTACGGAAGCGCTTCGTATATGCGTGCACATTTACAGAAACACTTTCATATCTGTGTGCACATTTATGGAATGGATTCCAAAACTACGCGTGTATATACGGAGGTGGTTCCATAAATACGTATGCACATACGAAGCGCTTCCCTAAATGCCTGCGCATATACAATAGCAGTTCTGTATATACGTGTGCATTTATGAAAATCCTTTTGTAAATGTGTGGGCATTTAAGTAATCCCTTTCGTATATGAGTGTGCATACACATAAGCCCTTCCAATATGCACTTTTGTATATGTGTGTGCATATACATAAGCACTTTCATATATGTGTGCGCATATACGGAAGCACTTTTGTATATGCGTGTAGATTTACGAAAGTGCTTATGTATGTGCACACACATATACACATATACAGGTGTAGTGTACCAGTATATACATTGGTGTATATACCGGTATATGCATCGATAAATATACTAAGGGCATTGGTATACACTTTGATGTATATACAGGAATATACATCGATGTATATTATTGCATTGAGAGGCCCTCTACAGCCTCGTATGGGGGAGATCTTGTAACATTATGTAACGTTCCTCATGTCTACTATAAATGTTATGAGGAAGATGTTGTAACATTATGTAACGTTCCTCATGTAAATGCCGGCTATAAATATTTACTAGATTTTGTAGGCCGTTAAACACTCAATCTCCTGCAAAAAAAGATGTCAACATTTTACTATATTGTATTTTATTCTTATATACCAGTAAATAATAACTCTTTATCAAATTACTAAAAAAGCTATTCAATCTCTCAAATGTGAACGCATAGAAGTGGAAAGAGGCTCCCGCCATCTTTGGCAACATGATGGGAAACCCTAGCCGAAACTAGCTTCCCTTCCACAGAAACATATAGACCCTCACAAACAAATCCTAGATCCAACCTTCCACATAAACTAGTTAGCATCACAAACAAAACATATGTACCCTCATAGAGCCAATAGAGCACCTTTCTTCTCTATTGCAATTTCAAAGGGCGATTTTATATTCACGTGTTCTATTAATATTCAAGAAAATAGTATTGTTGCTTCTCTATCGCAATTTCAAACGGCAGTTTTATATTCGCCTGTTCTATTAATGTTCAAGAAAATAGTATTGCTATCGACATGGAGTAGATTGGATGAGAGTTGACAATGAATAATAATTACGAACAGATCTCACAGGCTGTATTGAATTGCCATGCAATAAATTTATATCCTTTGAATGGTAGGGCACCTTTTACGATAATAAACACATACCTAATACCTAATAAACATACAGGGATATAAGAAAACTCCAGTTCCACCGAAAATTCTCGATCATGAAGCACACAAAATTTCTCATAAGTTAAAAACACCCTTATCCAAATTCAAATTATAATGTTTTTTTTTTTAAGTATCGATAGCAGTTTTATTTATTGAAATTATAATGCAGTTATCTTGTTCTAAATACTAGTATTATATTTTTATTAAATATATATGTGACGGATTTCGTAGGGAAACTCCATGAAGCAACAATTATTAAGATTGTTAAAATTATAAATTCTTTATTTTATAATTTATTTATTTAAAGCAATTATAAAACAATAAATTCCTAACAATACTCAACCTTGATTATTTAAATTCTTCAATGAATGAGAAGGATATGAACATTGCATTTTAGGGCATAGTCCAAAACCTACGATACACATGAAATGAAACTTTTAGTCATATATTTCACTAAGGTACATAGAGTGCGGAAACAACCTTATTATATTGGACCGCAAGCGAAAATAATGAGATACATTCTCTTAAATGAAAAGTAAAATAAAAATATATATTTTTGTTTAGTTGTTAGTATAAATTAAAATCAGTGGTTGTATAATTATTTAATTATGTTTTTATTATTATTATTATTTTTAATATATTTAATTATATATTTTAATTTAAGTTTTGGAATATATATAAATAATCTCAATATTAAAGAATTGTAGGATTCATTTTGGTTAAAAAATTATAACATAAAATTAAAAATTAAAAATAAAATAATAACAATAATAAAATATTAAAAAATAACATTTATCTCTATTAATATATTATAATAATGTAATATTGGTACAAAATTAAAAATAAAACACTATTAATAAAAATATTAAAAATAGTAAGTTTTAAATCCTATTATGATATTAAGTTGATTTAAATCAATTAAATTGAAAAAAATTGATCTTAAAAATAGAAAACAAAAAGTATTAAAAAATAGGATTATTGCATATAGATAGTATTTGTATGGAAAAAATGTTGTTATTTTAAGTTACCAAACATAACTTCCAAAAACAAAAATATTTTTTTTTAATTGTTTATCTTTTTGTAATGTAACATTTAATGTTATGTTATGTGACAACATCTTCCCCATATTGGGTTGTAGTGTAACCAGTCTAGATCCAAATCCTAGCCTCTATCAAGTGTTGAGAGGGATCAAATCACCTCTTCTCACGTATTGCACCTTCTTAAGTGCAATACTTGAGAAGAAGTTTGCACCTCCAGAGATTTGATCCATCTCAATGCTTGAGGCTAGGATTTGGATATACGTTGGTGGTATATACACCAATGGTGGTATATACACCAATGTATATACTGGTATATATATCAATGACATTGTTATATGTTAAACCAATGTACTAGTATATATCGGTATATACACCATACCAGTGTAGTGTATCGGTATATACATCAGTGTATATATGTGTATATATGTCGGTACATATACTAAAGACATTGATATATACTCCGATATATATAGCGGTTTATGCATCGATATAGTCACACCGATATATACACCAATGTATATACTGGTATATACACCGGTGTATATACCAGTATATACACTAGTGCATGGTATATACATTTCACTGGTATATACATCGGTGTATATATATCAATGTATATACTAGATATACAATGGTGTATATACTAGTATATACATTTATGTATGGTATACCGATATATACACTAACTAGTGTATACCAATGACATTTTCATACGTTATTAGTGTACGTATATGCACTGATGTATATATCGATATACTGATATATACCACGATATACCGATATATATACCGAAGTATATATATACCAATATATACATCTGTGTATATACCAATGACACTAGTGTATGATATATACACCAATATATATACCATATATGTATATTTATGTCTTCCATATATGCGCATATACAGAAGGAAAATGTCTATATACGAAAGAGAGTTTCTGTATATGTGCATTTCTACCTTTCGTAAATGCGTATATATGGAAGGCAGAAATGTGCATATACAAAAGAGAGCTTCCGTATATGCGCATTTTTCCTTATGTAAATGCGCATTTACATAAGGCAAAATACACATATACGGAAGCTCTCTTTTGTATATGCGCATTTCTGCCTTCCATATATACGCATTTACAGAAGGCAAAATACACATATATGGAAGCTCTCTTCCATATATGTGCATTTGTGCCTTCGTATATGCACATTTCTACCTTTAGTAAATGCGCATATGCAGAAGGCAAAATGCGCATATGCAGAAGGTAAAATGCGCATATACGAAAGACATAAATGTGCATACACAAAATGAAGCTTCCATATATGTGCATTTTTCCTTCCGTAAATGCACATTTACGAAAGGAAAAATTTGCATATATGGAAGAGAGAATGGAATATGTGCATTTTTCCCTCCCTATATGCGCATATATAGAATCTCTCGCATTTATGAAAGGAAAAATGTGCATATATGGAAGAGAGCATGGAATATGCGCATTTTGCCCTCCCTATATGTGCATATATAGAATCTCTCTTCCATATATGCACATTTCTTCCTTCCATATATGCACATATATAGAAGGAAAAATGCGCATATACGAAATACATTTTTCCTTCTGTAAATGCGCATTCACATTTTTTCTTCCGTAAATGCGCATTTACGGAAGGCATAAATGCGCATATACGAAAGCTCTCTTTCGTATATGCGCATTTTTTCATTTCGTATATGCACATTTTTCCTTCTGTACACTGAGCATTTACGAAAGGTAGAAATACGTATATACAGAATCTCTCTTACATATATGCGCATTTTTTCTTTCTGTATATACGCATATACAGAAGGCAGAAATGTGCATATCTGGAAGACAGCTTTCGTATATGCACATTTTTTCCTTCCATACATGCACATTTACGGAAGCTCTCTTCTGTATACGCACATATACAGAAGACATAAATGTACATATATGGAAGAGAACGCTTCCGTATATGCGCATTTTACCTTCCGTATATGCGCATTTATGGAAAACATAAATGCACATTTATGGAAGCTCTCTTCCGTAAATGTGCATTTCTTCCTTCCATAAAAATATAGATGGGAAAATGCACATATACGGAATCTCTCTTCCGTATATGTGCATTTGTGCCTTCTTAAAAATGCGCATATACGGAAGGCAGAAATGCAAATATACGAAAGACTGATTTTGTATATACGCATTTTTCCTTTCGTAAATGCGCATTTACGGAAGGCAAAATGCGCATATACGGAAGCTCTCTTCTGTATATACGCATATACAAAAGCTCTCTTCCATATATGTGCATTTTTCCTTCCGTATATGCGCATATACGGAAGGAAAAATGCACATATACGGAAGAGAGCTTCCATATATGCGCATTTTTCCTTCCGTAAATGCGCATTTACAGAAGGCAGGAATGCGCATATACGAAGGCTCTCTTCTGTATATGCACATTTCTGCCTTTCGTATATGCGCATATACGGAAAAGAGCTTCCGTATATGTACATTTTTTCTTCCATAAATGCGCATTTATGGAAGGAAAAATGTGCATATATGAAATATATCTTCCATATATGCTCATTTTTGCCTTGTGTATATGCACATATAGGGAAGGAAAAATGCGCATATACGGAAGAGAGATTTCGTATATGCACAATTTTTCTTTTGTAAATGCGCATTTATGGAAGGAAAATTGCGTATATACGTAAGCTCTCTTTTGTATATGCATATTTCTACCTTCCATATATATGCATTTACGGAAGGAAAAATGTGGATATATGGAAAAGAGCTTCCGTATATGCGTATTTTTCCATCTGTAAATGCCCATATACGGAAGGTAGAAATGTGCATATACGAAAGCTCTTTTTTGTATATACGCATTTTTTGCTTCCGTATATGCGCATTTTCCCTTCTATATATGCGTATTTACAAAAGGTAGAAATGCGCATATATGAAAGCTCTCTTCTGTATATGCACATTTATGCATTCCATATATGCGTATATACGGAAGGTAGAAATGCACATATACGGAAGAGAGCTTCTGTATATGCACATTTATTCGTTCTGTATATGTGCATTTACAAAGTCTCTCTTCCATATATGTACATATACAGAAGGCAGAAATGCACATATATGGAAGAGAGCTTCCCTATATGCACATTTTAACTTCTGTATATGCGCATTTACGGAAGGCAGAAATGTGCATATACAGAAGTGAGGTTCTATATATGCGTATTTTTTCATCTGTATATGCGTATTTACGGAAGGCAGAAATGCACATATATAGAAGCTCTCTTCTGTATATGCGCATTTCTGTCTTCTGTAAATGCGCATATACAGAAGGGAAAATGCGCATATACGGAAGCTCTCTTCCTTATATGCGCATTTATTCATTCCGTATATGTGCATATATAGAAGAGAGATTCCATAAATGCATATATACGGAAGGCAGAAATGCACATTTACGAAAGCTCTCTTCCGTATATGCATTCCTAGGTCACCATATTTTGAGAAGTTAAAAGGTTAGAGAAGTTTGTATTGTAGTAGAGATTGTGAAATTACAATCTAGTGTGGGTGTATGCAGGGAACCCTAAAAGCAGGTTACCTTCATCCTCAACATTCTTAGTCTCATAGAGATGCCAAATCTTTTCTACAAACACTAAATTGATGCTTAAAAAATCAATTTGTCCACTCTAGTTATACCTCTTAAATAAATCGGTTACATAAAAATTCTAAATAGAATTTGAAAATATAAATTTTTTACTATACACTCATGTAACGTGATGATTTTACATTAGAAAGATGACATAGAGAAAGATTATCCCATCTCTTCTCTCTTTACATCATGCTTAAGTGTGAGCACACTTGTACATGAATGCTAGTGATGAGTTACTTACAGGTGGTTGAATCTTTCATTTTTGGATGTCATTAGTGTAGTGAATATCTTTCATGAGTTCACATGCCATATATATAGGGGTTTATCTTTAATAATTTCATATTTTTATAAAGGCTATCCAATCATAATGCTCAATAATCATGATTAAATAATTAAACTTAAATCTATTTTATTTTACATTAATACTAAGATATCTCTCTTACTTTTATAAGCTAACAACAATGTTAAATTTATAGATTAAGGAATTTTCTTTAAACATTATTCAATTCGATTCGATTTAATGTGTGTAAATATTCTTAGGATAATTTATTTATGAAGCAAATGAAATTATTTGTCGACTATATCCTTGAAATCAAAATCAAAGAAACTATACGGTTTATCAATATACCGTGATTTTCTAAACATACCTCCAATATACTACGTTGTCCAAGAGACAAAATCTACAATCTTAGCACTAGAAACCTCACTTTTAGTATTATAGATAGGATCTTCATAAAAATTCTAGTGATATATATCCTAACTATGACTAATAATATAAAAAGGAATTCCCATAACTTCATGATTTTTATTTCCCTAATCTCCATCTCAAAACAAATCAAGCACACCTGAAAATTCATCATCTTTCAGGGGTTTTCTTAAAGATCAACCCTTTCAAAATTATCAAAAAGTACATCATCAAATTCATAATTTTGCAAAGGGATATATCTTAACAAACCCTTCATCATGAGGATAGAATGGATGCTTGAGTTTTATAATCACTAATATCTTCTTCATGTTCGGCTGAAAAAAAAATTGTCAATTCCCTTCTACAACTAGATTTTTTTATTGTAAATAAGTTTATGTGAATATAAGAAGTATTGTTAAAAAAAATCATTCAAGATGTGTTCAAGATCTAGAATCATGCAAATGTGGCTCACGTGATCAAGAAAAAGGTTGGTCATCTTCATGTAATTCACCTTCAATTTTTTTGGGGGGTGGCACACCACATTTTCTTTCAATATATTCACCCAAGAATTCATGTGCACCATCTCTTATACAATTCAGCCAAGAGATCACCTGAAATATTACCAGCACATGTAAGTATATTTTTCTCTTATTCTAGCATGACTCAACCAAAATATGTGCATTAACTTAGATCATATTTAAATTTATTACAGTTAAATACTTCTTGTATATGCACTTCAATAAATGCGTGGGAATATACAAAAGCAATTCTATAAATGAGCTTTTGTATATGCGAGTGCATATTAGGAAGCGCTTCGTATATGTGCACACATTTATAGAAGAACTTCCATATATGCGTGTGCATATATGGAATCTCTTCTCGCACATGTCCATGCTTCCATAAATGTGCATATACAAAAGAGCTTTTGTATATGTGTGTGCATATAAAGAAGTGTTTTCATAAATACGTGCACATAAACAAAATCATTTTCGTAAATGCATGCACATATGCAAATTCATTCTATATATGCATGCACATTTACATAAGCACTTACGTATGCACATACATTTACGAAAGTGCTTTCGTATATGTGCACACATTCATGAAAGCACTTCTATATATTTGTATGCATTTACGAAAGTGCTTCCATATATGTGGGCATTTACGGACATGCTTTCGTATATGTGCATGCATTTACGGAAGCGCTTCCTTATATACGCGTACATATACAGAATCATTTCCATAAATGCATACGTATATGCACGCACATTTACGAAATCATTTTCATTAATGCACACACATATAAAGAAGCGCTTCCATAAATGTGCACGCATATACAAAGCGCTACCATAAATGCGCGCGCATGTACAGAAATGCTTCTGTAAATACTTGCGCATGTATACAGAAGCACATATACGAAAGGGCTTCTGTATATGCACACGCATTTACGGAAGCACTTCCGTATATGTACACATATATGGAAGTGCTTCCGTAAATGCGTGTGCATATACAAAAGAGCATATATGGAAGTGCTTTCTTTATATGAACATGCATATACAAAATGTATTCCATATATGCAAGTGCATTTATGGAAGGGATTCTGTATATGCACACGAATTTTACAAATCCCTTCATATATGCGCATGCATTAATGGAAGCCCTTTGTATATGTGTGCGCTTTACGGAATCCCTTCATATATGCGCATGCATTAATGGAAGCCCTTTGTATATGTGTGCGCTTTACGGAATCCCTTCATATATACGCATGCATTAATGGAAGCCCTTTGTATATGTGTGCGCTTTACGGAATCCCTTCATATATGCACGCGCATTTATGGAATCCCTTCCATATATGCCCATGCATTTACGAAATCCCTTTCATATATGCGTGACATATGGATTACTTGTGTCTTTTATATACACTTGTGTATATACCCGTCTCTATACACTAGCTAATGTATTAGTGTATATATACTAATGTGTACACTAGGTATATATACACTGATGTATATACACATATTTATACTATATTCATTGATCATCATCTCTCTAGTTCATAAATCCAATATCAAACATTAATATTATCAAGCTCAAACATAACCTCAATGTTATCCAAAAGATATTATCAATCTCAAACATAACCTGCAATATTATTATTGGAATGCTATAATGCCATAATGTGACATCACATTGTATTGTAACTAGGTATATCTAGTATATACTGTATATATGCTAGTGTATATACACTAGTATATATACCAGTGTATATGATTCATTTTAACCACTCTCTTGATATTGGTTACTATATTGTGACACATATACATTGATGTATATACACTCAAATATATGTACTAATGTATATAAATTAATATATATACTAATGTATATACATTAAGATATATACTAGTATATATACACTATCATATACCCACGTATACTAAGCATATACACTAGTGTATATACTTATATCTAGTACATACACCAATGTATATATATAGTATATACACCAGTGTATATACTAATTAATATATACACTGAATATACTAGTGTATATACACTAATATATATACTAAGTATATATATTGGTGTATATATAGTATATACACCATAGCATATACCTAGTATATACACACCAGTGTAACTAGTAACTAGTAACACCAATTCCCCCTCTTATCTACCTCAAAACCCATTTACATTGCACAAAACCTACTCATGGAACCTATATATGTGCACACATATATGGAAGTGCCTTCCATATACAAAAACACTCTTTCAAGAGAAGATATATGATTCAATAGCATGCAATATTGTGGGTTTATTTTACTCTCCAACAACTAATCATTTTATACATGAAACTAAGATAAAGCAACCTAATGATATCCAATAGTTGAATTAATTAATAAGATAATTATCCACTATAAGAATTTATTTGATAAATTACTAATAAATATAATTAGTTATAATTCATAAATATAAACTATTCATGCATCCTAAACTTTTAGATATTTGTTTCTTAATTGTTTTACAGAATGCATGAAAGAATGTACAACCTTCTATGTTAATTTTGGAGATTTTATCATGTATTATTTTGGTAGTTTATGTTGTAACTAAAATAGGTTCATAATTCTTTAGCATTGGAAAGTATTTAGAAAATCTCGTAAACAAGCAATATTATGTTTATAATATGATTAATAACTTTTAAATTTATCATATGATTGATGAGTTGTGATGGTAAAGTTAAGTTTTTACTTTTGGGAGGTTTTGATTTTCTTTATGGTTCTAAACATAAAATTTAAGGTTTATAGAGCAAAATTCAATTAGCATGATTTTTTACCAAAAACATAGAACATCGTCTTGGGGGTTGCTTGGTTCTTATATTTATAAATATGAAATTATATTAATGGTATGCCTAACTAAAAAGTACAACTCTTAACAAAGGATGTGGAAGTGATATGTTTTCCTATTTGAAATTATATTACACATTTAAGTTCTCCATTAAGATACTAGTATGCATAACTAGAAAGTAAAACTCTTAAACAAAGAATGTAGAAGTGACATACTTAGTGACGGTTTCATCTCATCTTGGTTAGTGGAAGTGATATCTGTTGCAACAACAAACAATTTGAAATTAAGTATATATTACTGTTTGAAGTTCTAAAACAAGAAGTTGAGTTTAACTTCTTCTTGTCAAATTTGTATAATAATCTTAATTTCACATACAAATTAATTTGCATATATATATTTTTAATGCTTGGAACTATGTCTAAATGCTTGGAAATGATTCCATATATGAACGCACATTTACAGAAAGGTATATAGAAGTGTTTTTGTAAATGTGTGCATGTATACAGAAGCACTTTCATATATGTGCTTGCATATACAGAAGCGCTTCCATATATGTGCACAAATTTACGGAAGCAATTATGTATATGTGCATGCATTTACAAAAGTGATTCCGTATATATGCATGCATTTAATGAAGAGATTTTATATGCGCACACACATTTACGGAAGCACATATACAAAACTCTTTTGTAAATGCATATGCATTTATGAAAGCACTTCTGTATATGTGTGCGCATTTACGGAAGTGCTTCTGTAAATTCACGTGCATATGCAAAATCGTTTTCGTATATGTGTGCGCATATACAAAATCACATTCATATATACACACACATTTAATGAAGCACTTATGTATATGCACACACATTTACGAAAGTGCTTTGTATATGCATGTGCATTTATGGAAGCACTTATATATATGTGTGCGCATTTACGGATGCAAGTTCCGTAAATGCGTTTGCGTATACAGAAGCAGTTTCGTAAATGCACACGTGTATATAGAATCACTTCCGTAAATGTGTATGCATTTGCGGAAGAGCTTCCATAAATGCACTTTTGTAAATGTGTGTGCGTATATAGAAGCGCTTCCGTAAATGCAGGCGTATATACAAAAGCGGTTTCGTAAATATGTGCACATATATGGAAGCGCTTTTGTAAATGCGAGCGCATATACGGAAGTGTTTCTGTATACACACACCATTTATGAAAACACTTTCATATATGCTTCCATAAATGCGCGTGCATATACGGAATCGTTTCCTGAAATGTTGCACAATAATAGTGAAATATGTTTGTACTCTTATTACATGTGACAATACATTTGCTCCTTATTTATTTGTAAGGAACAAATGTATAGTATAATGTCTATCTCACATTTTTAATACTCTATTTCATGAATAATAGTTTATGTTAATGTATATCTTACTAAGTTTATCCTCTCATATCAAGCTTATCTATTTTTAAATTTTATACAACATTAATGAACATTAATGAAATAGAGTATATATAAGCGACAATTGCATATTAACTAAGAATTTAAGCACAAGATATTTGTATGTAATTATTTTTTTATCGTCTTCATATTTGATCAATTTCTATTTAAGAGAGATCTATATTAGTATTAGTCATTTTCATAATCAACTTTAAATTCATCTTAATTTGAGATTAATAATTTCAGTCTAAATCAAAACTTATTATAGCTTTATAATAATAGTGATTTCTCTTTTTAGAAATTTATATCAAACTCATTTTCTTTTAAACAAAGTTAAAACATGCAATCACATCTCCCATATAATTTCAAACAATTTATTCATATTTTTTACATTTCCCACACTTTATTGTAATAAAAGTACAAACATATTTCACTATTATCATTGTCCTAGAATTCAAAAGTTATGGTAAAACTTTTTCTTACCAAAAATTGAAAACTATTGCACTATTATAGTTGTCATAGAATTCAAAAGTCATGGTAAAACTTTTCTTACCAAAGATTGAAAACTATTTGCAAGAACAATAAAACTTTATAGAGAAATACCGTCTTATTTCTTATTAAAAATGATTTCTATTTAATAAAAAAAACCATTTCAATGTAATAATAACATAGTCTTATTTCTCAAATATTAAAAATAATTTCCATTTAATAAAGAAAAACCATTTTAATATAATAATAAGTTTAGTTTTTTTATAATTTATGTATTAAAAAATATGTATCAAATTTTAAATATAATGAATTTTTTGAATTAAATATTAAAATATATTTTAAGTTTTAAATTTTTAAAATGCGATAAAATGTTATTGTACAGATATTTTAATATTTTTGGTTAAATTTGAATATCAATAGTATAATTATTATTATTTTTAATAAAATTTTGTTCATAATTATTTAGGTTAAAAATGAAAACTTAAGTTTGTAAAATCTTATTTAAACATTAAATAAAAATTTCTATATAAAATAATAATATTTTAATATTTTCTAATAAACAATATAATTTTAAATCATTAATAAATACAATTTTATATCATTACTAAATACACAACTTTCTTTCAAATAAAGTTGGTTTGTTTTTTGAACAATACATTGAAAAACATAAATGTGAGCATATTGGATATGTAAACGTAAATTTCTTCCACATCTTAGTTGTAACGAAATCCCAAATCCAATACTGGTCATTATCATTGCAACTACAATAATAAACTAATCTATGCTTGAGAGAAATATTTTAGAGAGAAATCTGGTAAAAGGATGAATATATCTTTCTGAACATAACATATTGTAAAAATTGTTTTATCGAGAAAAGTAAAGTGGATAGAGTTGCGGGCAATATAAGAGATTTTTGAACATATATCATTGTATATTAAAAAAATTGTCAATGGAAAAATACAGCTTTCTATATAATTAAGGAGAAGTAATCTATATGGAAATCTCGTCAATGGAAGAAGGTTGCTTGCTTATACTGGTAAATTTTGGATTTCCTAATGAAATATGTTAGTTCAGGAATAAGGAAAGAGGAAGCTAAGCAATACTGATAAAGGAAGTCAAGATCGATATTGACCTCAGCTCTTGGCAATCAACTGCACAATTTCAAATAACAATAACCAGGATGTGCATAACAACAACCAGCCTTTCAAAAGTGTGTAGAACAACAGCAAAAAAAAACTATATAAGCCGCCTGCACCCAAGTGCGCAAATCACCATCCTAAACTGACTGCTATATATTTTGTATTTAACTATTCCCTTCAATTGCATAAACAAGAAGGTAAAACTAATATATATATATATATATATATATATATATATACAGCGGTAAGAGGATTCTAGCTGTCATGGATGGAAATAATACATCATCGACCATCAATCAACTTGCCCAAGAATTGGCTAACACCATCGATCTGCTTGCATAAAAATTCAGCATCCACAAATTAAAAATTTTGAAACAAGATCAAGACAAATAGGGGGGAAATGCACCATCATTTTGGATTTGAATATGTAAGCAGCGCGCTACGCGATATTGGAGGTGGTTCATAGATGGCCATCCCATCACATTGGATGATGAAATCGAATCCAACTAGCCGGCGATTCTTAAAACATGTAAGGCCTATCGGCGAGATTTGTGAGAGGGATTTTGATTTGTGAGTTGAATGGTGCATGGATTTTGATTTGTGACTTGAATGGTGCATGGATTAACTGAATGGATGCTAGGTGCCATGATGCTGCTAACTGATGGAGGATGGCTATCAATGAGTCCCGATGTCCCAATGGATACCATGGCATTTACATACCCCTGACAGAGTCTTAAAGATTCTGTAGTGGGTTCGATAGACCTAGCCATGGAAATAAATGTACAGTTGATTCTTACTCGTAGATTGACACCGCTTAATGGTGATCATAACTCACTTAGCCTCCGCACATATGGATTAAGTGAGTCCAGCTTCAGCTAGTTTAGTTGATCTAATTAATGACAAGATCTATCCATTGAGTTGTAGATCATTTAATGTCATTGCAACAGGCTTGATGACCATTGGATCTTGAGCAACTCAACTCAAAATCCAAAGGTCATCAAGCCTGCTGCAACCATTTCAAGTTTCAAAATGCTTGAGCGTTAATGCTATGAAATACTGTGTTGAAATGATAATTAGATCAACCTGATATGATTTTATTGGTACTATTTTGAGTTTGACACCATTTTTCAAACGACATTAGTTTGTCTAGAGCTGCACTCAAATTTGGAGCAAGGCCTTTATGATTCCAGCAAAGCCTGCTTGCGCTTGCAGCTGACATTTTAACATCATGTAGGGATTCTTAATAACAAATGTAATAATTCAACACTCTAATAAAGTAATTTAATTGAAACCGCAATGAAATTTGATCTCACACTTTCCAACTTTGTTGTTGTTTTGAACTTTTATCTTGCAACTTACACAACTTTCAATGAAATAACGATAACCCTTCACTAATGAAATTTTATTAGGAAAAAGATCTTTTAATAATAAATAATTAATTTTTATTGTTTTAATTATAATAATGTTTTTATTTTGTCAAGATTGGGTAGAGCAAACTGTCAAGACGAGTTTCGTTCTACGAGGCAGTCGGCCAGGCACGGTGTGATCTCCAGGTGATTTTGACACCTTAGATGCCACTGGGTTGTGGTTTATTAGACCAAAGGTTGGCCCAGCAAGTCAAAGGGCATTGCAACAAACAAACAAAAAAACCTTTGTATTAAAAGAATTAATTTTCAATTAAAAGATGTATTTTTATTAAAGGGTTTAATTTCCAATTAAAAGATGTATTTTTATTAAAGGGTTTAATTTCCAATTAAAAAAAACATTAGAGTTATTTACCCATGTCTTACAAACAATTTACAAACAATGACACAAACAACTCAAAAGAAACATGTTCTAGCATCATATATGTACAAATCTAAGATAAAATAATAGATTTATTTACTTGTGAACTTTTCATTGATCATGTATTATAACTAGCATTTGCACATGAGGTGCAAAGGAACACCTAGAGGATATTCAAACAACAGTACAAACAGAACAATGCAATTTCTCAAAAATTAGAGAATACTGAAAATTACTATATATAACAAAAATTTTATAGCAAGAATGAGATTTTATAGCATACAGAGGACATGTCTTTTTTCTTTTCATAAGAGAGCTATTACAAATGCTTTTTACAAATAACATGATTTTGCACTTTGCCATGGGATGTGATAGAATATTGTAGACATGTCTCTCTTTTCTGCTTTACAAAAACAAAGAAATGACAAGCAGGATTTAAAAAATAGTCTAGCATGTCATCGTACAAGCTAATCTAAAAAAGCAAAAGACTTTTAAGTGTGTTATTATAACTAATGCTGCAACAACTAAAAAAAAAGAAAATATGTTTGATACAAAATAAACAATAATAATCATGTTTGGCAATCAACAGGAAAATGTGGTATTGCAAGAACTCCAGGCTAGCACTGAGAGTTCAGATACATTAATGTTATATCCTTGTCTTGTGAAGTGGAAACGACCCTTTCCCTTTTCCAAATTCCCAAGATGGCTTTGATTCCTCTGTTTTGAAAAATTGTTTTCATTGACATGCATATAGTTGTGCATAGTCGATTGGAGAAACTGCAAAAAACACACATAATGATCAAATAAAACAAATTTGACAAAATACATTTCAAATGTGAATATAACAATCATGGTCTTGAATAAGACACTTTTCCAATTCCTCTTATATTTATGTTTATTGCAAAGAAAGAGCGAATTGTGAAAGTGCCACATTGGTTTTGCATGTGAGTTACCTTCCGAGTCCCCATGTATTTCACATGTTGTCTTGTAACAACAAATGCATACTTTGAGGATCTTGAAAGGGTTACAACAAAAAATTCATTGAGGCAAAGAGATGCAAAAAACATGAAATTTTATGATGTTTGAAATATGGTGTTCCTGAATCACAGTATCGTTGGTGAGTGCACGTATTAATCGTGGCAACTTTGGTAGTTCTCTATGAAATGTTTAGCTTCCATGGAAATACCATGACCAAGAGTGGTCAAAATGCAAGCTTTATGAACAACAAACCCAACATGGGCTACAAGACCAATGTCACAAAATGCAACTGCTCTTTGATACTTAGAGATAAAGAAATCCTATTAGAATTACAATAAAAGATGAAACGATGAAATGCAAAATGAAATGCTTTAAGATAATCTATTTTGGGAATTAAGTTATGAGATTTTACAAAAACTAAGAGTAAATAGTCTTACAATGAAAAAATGAGTTATAACCTAAACCCAATAGCAGAGACAAATTTATGAAGATACAACTTGAATGTAGGCATATCATTGAATGCAAATTTTGAAAACATGCTCCAACAAATTGGGGGAATAATATGCTATATATTAAATGGTATAAATGTACACATTTTTAAAAAGTAATATGAACTAAATAAAATAAAAATTGTAGAGTTCAAAATGTGTTATAGGAGTGAACCTTCACTATTAAGGATTTGCAACCTCTTTGTATGAATAGTCTCTGCATAGATATTAAATGCTCCAACATCTAGTCCAACAAATTGGGGGAATAATATGCTATATCTTAAATGGTATAAATGTACACATTTTTAAAAAGTAACATGAACTAAATAAAATAAAAATTGTAGAGTTCAAAATGTGTTGTAGGAGTGAACCTTCACTATCGAGGATTTGCAACCTCTTTGTATGAATAGTCTCTGCATAGATATTAAATGCTCATGTTAGCAAAAAAGGAGTGTATGACTTTAAAGAAACCTATTGATATTGAATATTAAGCTACAAAAGCGTTAGACATTTGAAATAAATTTTTAATATTTCTCAATATTTGGTTATGAGATTTTATTACTATAATCTCTCTTTTTTTTAAGAAATATATGTATACATGAGAGTAAATAAGTGAGGATATATAAATTTAAATTGAGATTATAATTGGAGATTAGATACTAAAGGTGTTTATATTGTTAAGGAAAGAACAACATTTCACCTATATAAAACTTATTAAAAAATCATAAATAATTAATTAAAATTTAGATTAGGATTAACTATAGTGGATGTTGTAAGGATAAGGGTCTAAAAGTGAAGGATACCATGGTGATGCATAAATCCCAAAATAAAGATGAAAGATCTTGAAAAAGAGCATTAATAATTGAACAATCGTGGTTATGTGGATGTAAGTAATAAAAAAATTGAATTAGTTATGGTTTGAGATGTATGTGGAAAGGGTAATGATGAAACAAGATTTTCACGAACATTATGGTTTGAGTTGTATGTGGAAAGGGTAACGATGAAACAAGATTTTGGCGAATATAGAAGAGTTAGTCGATGATTGCATGAGAGTATATGCGTTAGAAGGATAAATAATGTTAGGTAGTGGGGATACTTTTGTGGGTTCAAAGGGGTAGATTGGGAGTGTTCGTGCATTGCATATTTATTGTTTAGAATTGTTTTAGTTATGATTTAGAGATAAATATGTCAAGTTGAAATTTATTAAGCTATCAAAATTGAATATCTTAGATTTTGATAAGAAATATGTAAATTTTTCTTGATGGTAATGCAATTTTTTATCAATGTTATTGTGAAATATAAAAGTAGTTATTACTAAATTGGATAGGTTTTGTGATCAATTAAAAAATTGAACATAATATTACACACAAAGGTATATGAGACACCTATAGATCAAAATATGTTAGAATTAGATAAGAAATATGCAAAATTCCATTGATGTTAATGTACTTTTTTTGCAAGCTCATTGGCAGATAGGAAAATCAATCATTGTTAATTCAGATATGATTTCTGCAATATAACTATGATGATGCTAGAAGAAAATAACAATGAATTAGGTGGATATTATGAAATACCTTAAAGGGGTCGTTTATTCATCAGATATGCAACAATTTGATCTCTACCAATAGAAACAATTCGAAAATCTGCTGAGCAATACCAAAACTGTACATGCTACAAAATTGCATACTGAAATTGTTAGAATACAAATGAAAAGATTTGAACAAAATATAAGTATAGCATTTCTCAGAACAACCGTATAAAATGCACTTTTGGAAGCAAAAATTGTTTATTTTAACCACAAACATAAAACGAAATACCAATCTCATCACGATGTTTAGAGCAAGCTCAATTAAAACAAAATTTGTTTTACAAGAATAGTACTGATAACAAAAAAAAGTATAGTAGAAAAGTGTAGATCTGATTCATCTCTTTCAACTTTAACACTTTCAAATATGATTTACTTAAAATTGAAATACATATTAAACAAATGGAAACATATAATCAACAAAGTAGGAGCAATAATAAGAGTAATTAGACAAAAGTGTAGCAACAGTAACATAGTTAACGTGCAACACAAAAAACAACAAATCTGATAAATTACTTGATGAATTGGGACCTTCCTTATATTCAGAAAGTAAGTAAGCTTTCACAACAATCTATGCCTCTTAGGCAAGTTAAGGTTTAGAGAGATAGAAGAATAGGTACAACAACCAAGATGCAACAACAAAACTTTAACCAAGACAAAAAAAATGGAGGCCTTAAAAAACGCAGTGGTAGTGAATTTAAGGTAATAACAGACATAGTACCATGAGAAAAATTTATACATTCTTCTTTGTAACATCTATCTATTTTTTAAGCATAGATTAATCCTATAGTTGGCTTAATCTCTTCAATTTTTGTTGTAATGTTTGTTAGGCCTTTCTTGGATTTCTTTGGAGTATATGTGTGCTTTTGAAGACACTTTCTTATTGAAACAATTGTACCTTCCAAATATTTATTAGCTTCATGAATACTTAGCTTAGGTAGTTCCACATTTTTCAACGCTGCTTTGAGTGCATGATTAATCATGTCATCCTTCTTCATAACTTTGTTCCAAAAATGTTCTACATAATTAGGACATATGGGAGTGATTAATCTTGTTTGGACATCCATGAATCTTCATAGTAAGTCTCTATTCACCCCTAAAGCAAAGAACAATCTGTACTCATCCTATGCTGCCTGAATATCATACATCCCTTTCTTCAAGGTTTCCATAAACATCATTGCACTTAAAATTGTGTCTTATCAACTTAGCTGCAACATTCATTTTCATTACAAAATAGGCGGTCTGCAAAAGTTTCCAGAGGACCTTTCCTTGAATATGATTATGCATCTAGAGCATCCTCCATCCATGCAACCTGTGTGTGCATCTGGGATCATGAAACCTTTAAAATTGAGATCTCTCAAGAAAATAAGTTGAGATCTCTAAAAAAGAATGCAAAAACATGCATAAGAAGTAAGCAAATCAATCCCTGAAATTTTCGCCCATCAATATCTTGGCATGGCACCCTTGTTAGGCCCAAAAATCATGTGGAAAAAGCCAAAAATCTACAAGTTCACCATCCTTAGTTGTTGAACAAGCAACCTTTTGTATGCCGAGGACATAAATGTTTTTTCCCTATGCTGAAAATCACCTGAGCTTAAAAAACATGTACGTTCAAGCTATCCAATGGATAAGCAGCGAAGTCAACCATTGACTTAGCTGTTAATCGGTTGGATAACTTAAACGTACATGTTTGTTAAAGATGACCGTAGAAATCACATTCTTCAAGAAAACTCTTGAAACAAAAAATCCAAAGGCTTTCACCTTTTAGAAAAAATTCATACGCATGGTTAATATATATATGTTGTTAACATACGCATGGTAATATATATATATATATGGGCGCTCGCACGAAGTTGGTTCCACTTTTTGGTGCCACTTAGGAAATCAGAAACGCACTTCCGAAGTGTAAATCAAGAACGCATAT
>LPNX010981068.1:320174-351826 GCA_001517045.1 Pseudotsuga menziesii | reverse complement strand
AAAACATACATTTATTAAATTTGAAAACAAAATTATAAAAATATACATTTATCAAATTTTATAAATTTATAAAAAAAAAAAATTAAATTCCATTTAAATTGAAAATGGTTACCTCTTTGCTCTGACATTGTGATGAGGATGGGTTGTTTTGGGGCGATGGTCGCTATTCCTCGGTCGAGTTTGCTGTCCCTCGGTCAAGCTCTGTCCCTTGGTCGAGCAATTGAAAATGACAATTGGGGCCCCCGCGGCCCCTTTTTATAATTTTTTTTGAAAAAAAGTACCTCGGTCGAGGTATGTAGCTCGACCGAGGTATCTATTAACCCTCGGTCGAGGTATTAAAACCTCGACTGAGGGTTAATAAATACCTCGACCGAGGGCTGAAAAACACCTCGGTCGAGGGCTTCATAAAATCTCGGTCGAGGTTTTAATACCTCGGTCGAGGGTTTAATACCTCGGTCGAGGGTTTAATAAGCCCTCGACCGAGGTACGTTTTTTGGCTTTTGGCAAGATGCGCTTGCCAAAAAGTGTTACCCAGGTCCGTGGATTCACCCATATCCTCTTAATGGGCGATTTTAATGCTAGAACTTCAAACAACCAAGCTACTCTCCCAAGCAATTACTCTAACCCTAATCCTCTCTGGTTAGACAAAGACCTTACTCTAGCTAGCAGGTATAGGAGAAGCTCTGATGATTTAGGGGAAAATTTGTTTGGGTCAAAGCTAATCAAGCTCTGTAGCTCTCAATATCTCATAGTTTGCAACGGTCTAACGAAGTGGCCCAGTTCTAGCCAGATGACCTATATCTATGGGCTTGGTAGCAGCGTAGTAGATTATGTTATTTCTGATATTTCTTTATACAACGATATAATAAATTTGACCGTAATAAACGACCATGAGCTTGATTCGGATCATAAACCTTTAATGGTAACTCTCAACTATGACATCCATAGTGATCCCATAGAGGATAATCACTATAACCAAAAGAACTTGATCTTTGATAGAAATAAAAAGGATCTTTTTATAAATGAGTTAAAAATTAATTTGCTTCCTTTATCAAGTACAGACAACATAGAAGACCTATATTATGATTTTAATAAAACCCTCTCTTATTCCATTAACAAGTTCTCAATTGAAGTTTCGAGTAATAAAAAGAATAAAAAAACCAACCCTTGGTATGATACTGAATGTAAAAATGCAAGAAGGGAGATTAGGGAAGCTCTTGATGATTATCTTAAAATTAACAAGATAAAAATATACAAAGCCCTTACTAAAAGAAAAAAAATGCAATATATTCACAAAAGGCAAGAAAATCTCTTACACCTCTCTAAGACGGCTCCTAAGAAATTCTGGAGGCAGATTCTAACTAGAAAAACTAAAGATAATAATAAAATTTCTTTGCATGACTGGAATTCCTATCTTCAAAAGCTTTATGACTCCCCAAATGTCATAGACAACTTTGAAACCCTTCTCACAACGAAAGAAGTTTTCTCTTTAGAAGATATAGATTTTGGGGTTAAGCGTCTAGCAAATGGAAAAGCTAAGGACATTGAAGGTTACCAAGAAGAAATATTAAAAATTGGAGGTCCTGTCCTCATCCCTCACATCCACAAGATTTTTAATCAAGCAGTCAAGCAAGGGTTCCCTAAGCCTTGGACTCAGAGCCTCATTATCCCTATTTTTAAAAGCGGGGATACAAATAACCCCTCAAATTATTAGACTATTATGATTATCCTCCTCTTAGCCAAGTTATTTGGTATTATTTTGGAAAAGAAGATCAACATTTGGCTTGAAAGTGAAGGCAAGCGGGCTAAAGGTCAATCAGGTTTTAGAAGGCATCACTCAACAATGGACCACCTTATTACGCTTAGGATCATTATGGAGGAGTGCCGCAATGATAAATCTGATCTCTTTTGTTGCTTTGTGGACTTTAGAAAGGTTTTCGATACGGTACCTAGAAATAACCTTTGGAATAGGTTAGAAGAGCTTAAGGTTCCTTTCGAGCTAAGAGCTGCTGCGACAAGGCTCTACGAGAATGTAATTGCCAAGTTTAAAAGCAATGAGGGATGGTCGAAAGATATTAAGTGTAATATCGGAGTTAAACAAGGTTGCCCCCTCTCTCCTACCCTTTTCGGCATTTACATTGATAAGTTAGAGGGTTGTTTAGAAGAAGCAGGTTGTGCTGGTACGATCTTAGCTGGAATAGTCATCATCCTTCTTCTTTATGCTGACGATATTGTTTTTCTGGTAAGGTGTTCTTCTGATCTTGATAAACAACTTCGTCTTCTTAAAGATTTCTGCTGTACAATGGGGATGACTGTTAACACTAACAAAACAAAAGTTATGATTATCAAATCCAAGAAGGACACATACGCTAATTTTGTGTATGACAATAGAAACTTGGAGGAAGTGTCTTCTTACAAGTACCTAGGAATTGATATTCATCACAAGCTCAACTGGAACTATAGCATTGAGAAAAGGATTAATGCAGGGTGGAAAGCTTACTTTGGTCTTGAAAATAACTGTAAAGCTACAAACCTCGTGATGTGGGATAAAAAGAAGCTCCTCTTTGAAACTCTAGTCACTCTTGTTATCTTGTATGGGTGTGAGGTTTAGGGTTGCAGCATCTCTAGAGAATATTGGAGAAAGATCGAGCAAATCCAGAAGCGTTTTATAACTTACAACCTCAAAATAAAAAACAATACACCCTATCCTATTCTCCTTATAGAAGTGGGTCTTTCCCCCATCGAAAGCCTATCCATGACTAGAATCCTATTGTACAAGAACAAAATCAATAACATGGGAGACCATAGACTCCCTAAGTTAGCTTTAAAATCCAGCCAAAATCACCTAAGGCTCAAGCATGGGTGGTATAAAGATACCAAGTCTTGGTTAAATCACTGGAAGATCGATGAAAATGTTGCATTGCAAAATATTAATAATATTAAAAATATTATCGCTTCTAAGTTTAAAGAAAAATTGTGATGTGAGAAAGATTTAGAGGCCAAAATAAAATTAAGATATTATAAGGAGGTCATCAACCCTACTCTTGAAGATCAAACTATCTCTCTGTTTTAATCAGTCCTAAGAAAAAAATTAATATAGCTAAGATAAGAACGAACTCGCATGAGCTCCACAGCGAAACTGGTCATTGGACAGTCCCTAAAACTCCTTGGGTAGAAAGGATCTGCCACCTTTGTGAGAGTAAGAACATTGAAGATGAAAATCACTTCCTCTTAGAGTGCCCTACATACACCCACATTAGATCCTAGTTTCATAATCTTTGTTGCAATACCGACATTCCTAGCCTTTTAGCTTGTCAAAATTATAGTAAGCTCGAGATGCTTCTCTCCAAGCTCTTTGAGCATAGAAATATAACTTTAAAACAAACTAATTAATTCTCTTGTTCAGGGTCCGATAGACCAAATTTTGGTCTCAGGGGACGTTAACCATCATCATCATCATCATCATTTGTCGTAATTTTGGTATTTTTTTTGTTTTTTAATTTCATAATGTTAATAAAGTTAATTTGATTAATCATATTAAGAGTTATAAAATGTTTGTTGTATTTCAACTTCCTTATGCTAATGAGTGAATGAGTTGCGTTTTCAAATTAAATTATCTTTTAATTTGATATAAATGATATTTAATATTGTAAATATTATTATAGGTATTATTTCATTTATGTTTGTGTTGAGAGGCATTTTACACTTTAGTATGAGGGAGATCTTGTAACATTATGTGGAAGATCTTGTAACGTTTGTTCATGTTATGTTGTAACATTTGTTACTAACAAAATAATAAAAAATAAAATTTTAATTATCTGACAAAATAAATGTTGACCACAAAACAACCTAATATAGAAGAGATGTTGTAATGTTCCTACCTAACAAAACAATAAAAAATTAAAAATTTAATTATCCACAAAAAAAATGTCCGCCAGATAAAAAACACAATATGTGGGAGATGTTGTAATGTTCCTACCTAACAAAATAATATAATATAAAAAACTGAATTATCCGCAAAAAAAATGTTTGCCTTGTCCTAAACAACCCATTGTTTTATTCTACATGGTTTAGTAGGGAATATGGTTTTAAGACCATGTGCAAGGCCTCCTAAACAACCCATGGTTTTAGGAGGGCCTTGCACATGGGTTTAAAACCATGTATGGAGGAGATGTTGTAATGTTCGTTTCTAACAAAAGAAAAAATATTATATGTTGGCCATAAATAATATTAAATATTAATAATAAAAATATTATATGTCGACCATAAATAATATTAAATAATAATAATAAAAATATTATATGTCGACCATAAATAATATTAAATATTAATAATAAATATATTATTTGTTAACCTTAAATAAGATGTGTCTTTTCGTTTGAATCAAATCAATAGCTTTTTGACTGCAATACTTAATAAGAGGTTTGCACCTCCAAAGATTTGATCCCTCTCGAGGTTGTACACTTGATACAGCCTACGATTTGGATCTATACTAGTTAAATAATTAAACCAAGCCACAAAATCTTTAACCCGTTTTTTTTAAATTAATGTTAACTAATATTTATACATGGAATTTATCTTTATTTAACTTGAATAATTTGTGTTTATAATCTTAATATTTAATCATAAGTTATATGTAAATAAAAAAGAATGACTAGAATAAAACACATGTTAGATTTAATTTTAAAATTACAGGTTATGAAGCAAATTTGCTCAATTTTATTTCAAATTTCACAAATTTCATAGTTATAAAAAATAACCAACATAACTAAAATATATGCTTTTCTTATCCCCATCTCAAAACAGAACATTTATATATTTACTTTAATAATGTAATAAACTATCCCATAATCAATTATTCTTATTTTAAACATCATAATTATGCTTCAAATAAAAATGGAAATCAATATCAAGATACTTATAAAAAACATAAATTATCTTATTTGTAAATATTTGATATTACATTTTATAACTTATATGTAAAATTATTGTTTTGAAATAAAATACTAACACAGAAGTTATATATAAAGATTATGAACTTTTTAATTAAATTTACAGGTTAGGATTTTAATAAAGGTAAATTAATTTTAAAACATCCTCACATGTACATGTGAACAAGCATCTTCATAGGTACGAATCGTTTTCCTTGGAAACTTCCTAGATTTAATTATTTTAGAAATTGCAAAATCAATTTTTTTTTTGCTAATGCCATTTTGAATTGTCATTGCTCCCTAATGCCATTTTCCTTTTGAAACTTCTTAGCTTTACTTATTATAGAAATTGCAAAATCAATTTTCTCTAATGTTATTGTGAATTGTTACAGTGGTGCAAAGCAATTTTTATTTCAAATATTTTTTGAAATTGTAAAATTGATTTTCTCATTAATGTTATTGTGAATTGTTAGGGACCATTCCCACTTTTTTGTCAAATATCTCCACTTTGACTTGCTTGGAAATTTCGACAAATAAACTCACTCGGAGTATTCCACAAGAATTAGGTGTGCTCACTAGTATCCAAATGCTTTACCTCCATGAAAATGAGTTATCAGGGACCATTCCCACTTCTTTGCCAAATATCTCCACTTTGACTGATTTGGAAATTGCCACAAATGAACTCTCTGGGAATATTCCACAAGAACTGGGCCTACTCACTAGTCTCCAAAAGATTTACCTCTATGACAATGAATTATCAACGACCATTCCCACTTCTTTGCCAAATATCTGCGCTTTGATTCACTTAGAAATTTACGCAAACAAACTTAATGGAAGCATACCCACTTCCTTGTCAAATATGGTTAGATTGAGTCTGTTGAGTTTATGGGGAAATCAACTTAGTGGAAACATACCAAATTCCATTAGAAATTGCTCAAAACTCAAAAATTTCAATTTAGCCTACAACAACATAAGTGGTAGTGTGCCCATAGAGCTCGGTAAGCTATTCCTCCTTGAATGTTTAAGCTTGCATTCTAATCAGCTTCAGAGTGGCAATGATACAACCATGCCTTTTCTTACAGCTCTTACAAATTGTTCACACCTAAAAGAACTAAATTTGAGAGACAATAATCTATTTGGTGTCTTGCCCCTTGCCATAGGGAAACTTTCTACCAATTTGTCTTACTTGACATTAGAAATCAACATGATAGAAGGAAAAATTCCTCCACATATATGTAATCTAAGCAGCCTAACCTATCTAAATTTATCTAATTTTTTTTAAATGGTAGCATTCCTTGTTTAAGAAACCTTCCAAACTTAGAAAGATTGGATTTAGGAAACAACAAATTAGAAGGAAATATGCCGTAGATGACTTTGAAAAATTACGATGACTTGGTCTCTTGGACATTACAAAAAACAAGCTCTCTAGAAATATTCCCAATTCCCTTGCACCCCTTAAACAACTAAGAAAAATCCTCCTTCATCATAACCAATTATTAGGAAGCATACTTCCGAACTTAGGAAATTGTACAAATTTGGAATTGCTTGACTTGTCTCACAATAGTTTTACTCGAAGAATACTGTGAGAGATTGTTAAACTTTATAATCTACATTTCTATTTGAATTTATCATGGAATTCATTAGAAGGTTCCTTTCCCATGGAGATTGGTAAAATCACAATTGGTCAAGCTATAGTCATTTCTGCTAATCAGTTGACTGGAGCCATTCCATCTACACTTGGAAGTTGTGTTGAACTATTTTCATTGAATTTGTCTCAAAATTCCTTTCAAGGCCCCATTCCAAATTCACTTGAAAAGTTACAAAGTCTTATAATCCTATATCTCTCTTCCAACTCCTTCTCAAGTACGATACTAACTAATTTGAATAAGTTGAAATGCTTCAAATTTTTAATATGTCTCTTAACAACCTAATAGGGGAAATTCCAAAAGGAGGTCTTTTTTCAAATCAATCAAATCTCATGTGATTTAATGGAAATCATAATCTTTGTGGACCACAAGTATTCCAATTATCTGCATGTATAACACCAATGGGCCATCTTATAATTCTAAAAAGAATACTAATGACAATAAGTGGATCCATTGCTTTTATACTCTGTTGTCTACTCTTAAGATTCATACAGAGAGAAAATATGCATGCACAAAACATTGGCTTCTCAACAGTTAACTTCCAAAATTCAAAGCACACTTCACTAATACATAATATCAAAATTGTGATGCTTTTTCGTTGCTATTTCCACATTTTGTCATCTCAATTGTGACAATAACGGTCGCCATGATTTGTGGCCCTTATTTCATGGATCTAATAATTAAATTTACAAGACGTCGATACAGAGACACAAACTGGCCGCCACATGTCTTCTGTACAAAGGCCTTTAAATTGATTTTCAAGAATTCATTTTCTACGTTTCATCTCTCTACCGACAAAGTTTCGTCCCTATAATGATGAAACTATGGCCAAAAACTGCTAGACAGAATCTAGTTTCCATGCAAAACCATGGAACAATTTTGATGAATGTTTGTCTCTCTATCGATGAATTCTGGAATTTGAACAGAAATTTCTTCCACGCAAAAACATGGAAAAGCAATCTCTATTGACGAAATTTGCGACGGTGTTCCATCGATATAGAGACGAAAACTAGGTGCCACGTGTCTTCTATACGGTGGCCTTAAATTGATTTTTTTAAATTCATTTTCTACATTTTGTTTCTCTATCGACAAACGTATCGTCCCTATAACGAAAAAAAATATGGCCAAAAACTGCTGGGAAAAAGTTTGGTTCCACGCAAAACCATGAAATAGTTTCAACGAACATTTGTCTCTGTATCCACGAATTCTGGAGTTTGAACATAAATTTTTTCCACGTGAAACCATGGAAAAGCAATCTCTATCGACAAAATATGTAAGTTGAACGGTAATTTTTCCACGAAACTGTGTTGCTATAGAGACGGTGATCATGGAAATCCACCTGGGGTTTCGAAGGTTTTGAAATACTTGTGACGAAAGTTCGTTGATATTGCGACGAAACCATGAGGTTTAAAAAAATTAAAAAAATGTGGAAAGGCACATTCCTTTCCATGGTTTTGGATCTTCAATAAGTGCTTGTGATTGATGTGCAGTCTCGTGGACCTTTTAATTATGTTTTAGACCAGATTTAATTAGTGCTACAGAGCAGATTTCTAGAAGGTAATTTCGAGCCACAAATTGGGGCAAACCTACCATGTGATTTGATGTTTTAGGGATGAGTTTAATACATGTAAATGACAGAAATTTTTAGATCTTATAAAACAAAAAATGAAAGATGAATTAAGATTTAAAATGGCATAAAAGCTGTGATTAGTGCCTAACAAATCCAAGTTAGGAAGATGGGGTCAATTGAGGATCTCATGGAGGATTTATTGATTAAAGAGTAGATAGGGTTGAATGGTTCAAACCCAATTTGCTCCTTAATAACTAGATCCACTTCAAAAATCTTCAATAGGAAAATCCTAAGCTAGACATTATATATTTGTCAAACAAGAGCGATGAGCTGGCAATGTCACTGTAATTCCTAAAAATTATTACTACAAGACAGATCCTATAAAATGGAAATATACCTCTATTTCAACCCCAACAAAGCTTCCCATGCCAAACCAAGAAATCTATCATAATACAATTGCAATATAACTACAAATGGTAGCTTCAGATATGGAGGATAAAGGATAAAGGATAATTTCTCTTACTAGGCTTTAAAACTCGAGACTCGTCTTCCCCATGAGAAGGTTGGAAGAAGCTTGGACAATAGGAAAAGCACCTCCATTTCCACCCAAAAAAGGCTTCTTGTGCAATATTTTGGTTTGGTAGAAAATAAACAGGAACAAAAACTTCCAAGATTTTGGTAGAATGAAAAATAAAACACAATTTTGAATAGTAATTTAAAGAAACGATGAAGAAATGGAGCCAAAACCTAAAAAAAACAGTTCTGGTAAAGGGAAAGTGGTTAAAAAATAGAGGTGGGCAATGCACAGAGAGAACCTAAGAGTGATAAAAGCAGGGAATGGTGAAGCAAGAACACAACATAGACAGTTAAGTTTGATATTCTTGTGTTTCTATACAAACATTGGATAGGAAGCATGATGAAGAGGCTAGAAATGAAAATAGCAAATTTATATTATACGACAGGTACAAGCAAGTCATATAAAATATTAATGCCTAGGGAGAATGTAGGCAATGCAAGAACCCTTACCTTATCAATAGCCTTTCGCCAGGTTGATTGGCCCATACCACTTGCAAAAGAGTTGTCCTAATAAACAGAAAACCACTATGTTAGCTGGAAATTAAATTTATAAATTAAATACATAATCCATTCCTAGACCTATACACAAGTGGTCATTTTGCTAGGCATGGAAAATACCAAAATACTCTATAAAATAAAAAATGGACATATAATTAAATCAGCTAATGTTGTCTGGAAAGTGTGTTCTTGGGGTAATTCCACCAAGAGATGTGGTTCTGGAGTCACATTCCACATGTCCTACAAAGGAAATCAACAATCAATCTATCTAGCACACATTTTCCACCAGAATATCAACCCACATTTAAATGCTATATTACAATACCGTTGCCTCACTGATTTGGAAACTTGTGTTTGCATTCGACAAGATTTCTTTAACCATTGTATAAAAATGAAAAAAACATACAAATTTTAAAGTTTAAGAAGAATTATATTAAATACACAAATAAATAGGTTTTTACTAGAAATATGTGGACACTGTTAATACCACCATCATGTCAAACAATATAAAACAAAAAATAGAGGAAAGAGTCATGTTGTCTTACTATATGAATAAAATGTCACTAAATAATCCGGAATGCTTTGTAGTGCACATATTAATACATTTTTTTTTACTTATAAAAAAAACTAAAGAAACACTTTAGGGGAGGAAGTTCAGGGATGAACCTACAGAGCTACAAGCATGGGCTTGTTGTGAGAATCATTGCATATGATATTTCCATCATTATTAGTTCTCCCATTGCATCTTCCACATAGACTTGGGGACCGTAGTGGATCTTTCTTGACCCCTTTTCTATTATTTATTTCTCATCTTTTCTCCTAACAGTCCTTACAAAACCAGTTGTTACAAGGGTTAAGAGCAAGACAACCAAATTTCATAAACATGCACACTATTACACTTTTCAGTGACAAGCATCCAATATAATAGAGAAAGGTCTTACCCGATTATAATTTATTATCAAGAGACAATTGAAGATGATATCCATTGACCGAGCATCAAGTATCAAAGACATCCAATCAACCATCCATAAGCATCAAATAAGAGTACTGAACAATAGTATAAGAATTCTCTTCACAACTTCTGCTTGTTTTTTTACCACAATTAGATATTTTGGTTGGTTTTTATGAAGGAATTTATATTAGTAAGCCACTTCATTCGAGATCTATGAATTTGTAGGCATATATGTGTATGCTAACCTCTTATGGTTCAGTTGATAGAAGAGGAGGAGGTGAAGCTTATGGAAAATGAAAAAATAAGGATGGTGGAAATACACCCGATCCTTTTGTAGATGCAGCTATCAATAATGCGGTAAATGGTCATGTTTCCCCTATTGGATCTATATCTCCTGTCATTGATCACTCACAAGCAAAACTCACTAAGGTTTTTTTCTCTCTCAATATCGTTTTTGTTTGACTATAATATTCCTTGGTTTGTCCTTTGTTGGTAATCTCTATCTTCTTTCTATTACTGCACATTGCCCTTTACAATGAGTATTTCCTTGCTTCCAGTTTGAAATTTAATATTAGCTTTGAAAAAGAGTTTATTGAGTTCTAGTCAAATAATGTCTAGGGAATTTCACAACACTGCCACAAATTTAATTACAATGAAGTTAAATCAATTCCATTTCCGGTTGTGGGCTTAAGTTACATGATACGAGGAAACATGTATGTGCTTCCAAAACTGAAACACACTGGAAACATGACCACTCATTTATAAATAGCACATTATATTGGAACTTTGAAAGAAAGGATTATGAATAAATAAGCAAGAACATTTAAATGACAAGCAAAGTTCCACCATCTCTTATATTGGGATCCTCACCATTAGTATCACCCTCTTCCTTTGGCTCTACCTCAATCCTCCAGGGACATCAATTAACACCATTCATTTTTGATGAAATTATGTAATACAAGCCTTAAAATATCATAGAAAAATCTAATGCTAAAGAAAGGATTTTGGCTTGAGTGAAGGGTACATTTTTGCTAAGGCTGTGATAGAGGAGTTCAACAATCAATGGCACCAACATCGGGTTACATAGAGGGCTTGGTGCTCTTGATTAAATGCCAATCCCATTCCTTGATACATGATAGAATCCAATCACATGACTGTAATCTTGCCAATCCTAAAATCCTTTAAACTGTTAAGTTTGTTGAATTTTGAATGGAGTATGAAATTATACTTTCTCCATATGAAGTTTGATGAGGTTGGAAACTTTCTCAAACATACTGGAACAGTTAGTGGTAATCTTAAAAATTGAAGTAAAAGGATAGAAAAGGAAAGATAGAGGAAATGTCAACTTTTACCAGCATTTTTGGTCAAGTCTAGTAAAAAATTGAGTCAAACCAAGTCAAAATAAGTGGATGTAGAGAAGAAAACATATTGCGTGGACATTGGTATGGCATGGAAATTATTTTCCAGCTGTAGAAACATGTTTCCATTGGACATGTCTTTATGGCTGGTAGTGGTAACTGGTAACACATTTCTAATCTCTACCACACATTTTTGTACCAAAATTTTCATGGCGCGGCACCTATTCTGGTCTTTCCGGCAACTTAGCCATGGACTCTAGTGCCACGGAAAATGCATTTGGTTGCAGGGAACCATCTTTCTATATAATTACAAGGACAAACAACTATATATTCTACACAATTGTATTAGTGATCAGTGCCTTTCAATCAATCACTTCTATGAATGAAGAAGACATACTAAGTTGATTTAGTGCTTATAGATGCATGTAAATGATATCAAGTCAATGTATTCAATTCAAGATATATGGAATTAGTAGCAAGGTAATCTAGTAGCACTTTAGCATACAAGAGATCATTAGCCATGTAACCATATACAATTCAATTGCAGTATTTAACCAACCAGTAACCTTCCATTCAAGTATGAGGACTCATATAAATATAGCAGCAATAATACAATATGATAGTTCGAATTATGACAATTTTATAGAAGCAGTGAAGGTTACAAATGTAAGGTGTATAAGAGTTTTATTTTTACATTCAATGTAAACCACACCACTCCAAACCTTGAACACTATTCTTAGCAATATAGGACAACCACCAAATGTATGTTCCAGACTTGTAGCTATGCAAATAATTTAAATTTTCAGACTTTATTTACCTCTCTTAAACAATATCACCATCCAACTAATAGTTAACCTTTGATTCAGTTCAGTGTTTACTATGGTTACAGATAGGGAGGCCTGTCAAATTTTGACAGTTTGTAGTTTATTGTAGACTGTAGGAAGCAAGTGGAAGTGTGTTGATATAGGGCTGTTATAGCCTTGTTTTTGAAATAATTGTTGAAATGGTAACAACAAACATAGATTCCTCTCAAATAGAATACCTGGTGGCCCTTTAAAGAAAAAACATGGCATGGAGTTATCTTGGCACCTAAGAGAATTGGGTTTTCGAGTCCACAGAGCACCGGTTATTTCATTACAATTAACACAATAGCCACTTACATATCCTATTAAAAACATTCACAGTCTAGCTTTGAACTGTCAATTCATGGGAATTGACGACATGATGCCCAAAAAGAATGAACAAAACTAGAAACAAACCCACATTTTGCAGACATGCCAACCAGATAAATACTCACAAAATCATATGAATCAAATCCATATTTTATGGTGAGGATATGAACTTGCTTACCCTAATCATAATCCATGATTTTTGCACAAATCATAAGCATTGTCAAGAAAGTTAAATCATTCGGACTCATCCCCATCATTAACGCTTGCCAACGCGTCTTGAGAACCTCTTCATCTTTCCCATTCAAAGCATACCCTGCAATCATATAGCTCCACAAAACCACCATATTCCATTCAAGAATATTGTCAAAATATCTCACAACAAGCATAGACAGGCATGGCAACATTAAAATATCTCATTCACTTCGTCCTTTTCCTCGACAACTGTTGGTTTTATTTCTCACATTGAATTTCCCAAGTTCACCTAGATAGCTCGTGCTTCATGCTTGCAAGGATATTTGAGCCATTTCATATACACCACATCCACAACAATGAAAAAACCATGAATAAAATAAAAACACAATAGGTAATCAAGAAAAACATAGAAGGAAACAAACCTGAAGGTCTAAACATTGTTGCCATTCTGGAGGTGGGGCAGGTGGTTCTAGAAGCATGGGCTCACATGCGAAGGGATTGGATGATGCACTAATAGGAAAATTCCTTCTCCCACCCTTCTTGTAAAAAAATCATCATAGCCTATTCTAGATCCTTCAGTGAAAGTTCGAAATCGAAAAACCCCAAATGGGAGCTGAAGCAGATCCTGCGCGGGTCTCCGTTTTTGAATGCTAATGAGCTAGTGCATGGGTGTTTTTGAATTCTACATGTTTTGTTTGATTATTTGCATATTTTATAATTTGTGTTTTTATTTTATTTTTATTTTGCATATTTATCTTTTGTTTAGTTTCTTTTTCGTTTTTTTTTATTTGCATATTTTATATTTTGTTGCATTTTAAATTAATTATAGTTAAACAACTCTATGTTTTTTATTTAGTGTAGTTTAATTTAATTTAATTTAATTTAACTAGGATTTTGTCATAATTTGTATTGGTTGCATTTCATATAGTGAGATCCTATACATAATTCCCTTCAAGGACGAACACGATGATGATGACGACGACGACGACGATGATGATGTTAATCATGATGATCATGATGACAATGAAGGTGATGAAGATGATGGTGACGACAAAAACAATGACGATGATCATCATCATCATTATCCTCATCATCATCCTTTTCATCGTCATCACCATCATCTTCGTCATCTTCATCAATATCATCATCACCATCTTCATAATCATCATCATCGTTGTCGTAATCATTGTCATCATGATATTCTTCATCATCATCATCTTCCTTATCATCATCATCGACATAATTATCATCTTCATCATCACTTAATGTCTTCATTATCACCATCATCATCATATTCATCATCATCATCATCAACATCTTCATCTTCATCATCATATTCATCATCAACATCATCGTCATCGAATTCATCAGCATCTCCATTATCATGATCATGATCATGATCATCATTTTCATTATGATTGTCATCATCATCATCATATTCATCGTCATCATCATCATCATCATCATCATCACAATTTTAGGGGGAGATTAGTGAATGAAGACGTCTACATGATAGGGGGAGCATCCAATTGAGTGAAAAATTAAGGATTTCTACTAAAACCCATTCCAAGGACTAATCTGACAATTCAATATGATCCGAGGAATTAGTAAAATAAAATAAAAAAATTTGGGCCCTGTGAAGCCTCCTGTTCTTAGATTTGTGCACATGAAGAACTAAGACTTATGGACCTAGTCCGGTGTCTTAAAAGAGGAAGATCCAAACTGAGCATTTTGGTAGTTCCATAAAGTGCATTCTTTATAGGAGTGAATAATCACTCATAACCATTCTATTATAATGTTGGCGAAGCTCAGAACAATTTAGTGAAGACCAAGGTAAAGATCTTGTCATCACATATTCATCATCATCATCATCTTCATCAGCATATTCATCATCATCACTGTCACCATCATCATCATCATCATCTTCTTCTTCATCATCATTATCATCATCCTCATCCTAATGATCATCATGATAATCATGATCATCATCTTCATCATCCTCATCCTAGACATCATCATCATCCTTATCATCCTCATCCTCATCCTCATCATCCTCATCCTCGCCCTCATCATCATCATCATTGTTGTTGTCTTCGTCATCACCACCAACATCATTGATCATCGTCATCATCTTCATCATCATCATCATCATCTCCATCATCATCGTCATCTCCCTCTTCCTAATCAACATCTGCGGTCGATTCCACGAAAAGTGGTAGGGGCTTTGAAGATCTATGGTTGGAACAAGATGTTGGGTAGATCAATGGGTGAGAAGCATTCCACGATCAGAAGTTTCTCACTCATTCAGATTAAAAAGGGTTAGCAAAATGTTAAAGTTCTCAAGGTTGATCGGTCCTGATGAAGGTAGTTTAGATATCGACGGTTGATATTGATCTCCCCAAATCAAGCTGTGCAGGTTGATAGTGTTGATCTCCCCTATTATGTCTCCCCTCCTCACTTGCCTCACCTTTTGAGTTGAGTCCTCTTCTTCCTCCTCCTCTTCCTTTCGTGGGATCTCTAATCTATGCCGTGAGCGCCCTCGAAACAAAGAATGATCTCTAAAAGTCTCTGGACATGTTAGAGACTAGACATTATCCACCTAAAATTGGGGCTTTTGTTTGATCACTTTGAATTGAGCATCTGGGGAGGAAATGATTAAATTCTAAAAATAGTTGTTGAATTTAGGGTTGATAAAAAAAGTTGCTGCTTGAAAGCATTAAGTTTACATTCTGGGGTTTTTCTTTTAGGTAGGCGCAACCATACTTGACCAAAAGAGACGCCATCGAGAAAAATCAATCCTCCATTCAAAGGTCCTTCCAAATTCCAATGGCTTATTTTATCAATGACCTAATGACCAATTTTTTCACTGGCCCAACAGATTTGTCCCTTATCTAAGTTCAATAAACTATACTCTCCATGGACCGGGAGATTAGAGACCACTTTATATATGTATGGAATTTCATGATCTAGAATAATAATAATGATGTATCATTGCATGTATCTATATTTAGGGTGTTTGTTTTAATCACAACTTAGACTTCCTTATTATCTAGCTTAACATTTTTAGGGTTTGGGTTTGGTCTTAGTTATATAGTCAACATTATCAATTTCCTAATTTTCTCTTGAAATGTGTTGTTAAAGATATATTAATAAATATTTATCCGTTACTCAAATCGACTCATTATCTTGATGATGAACCTTGATAAAGGTTCGTAATGTCGACATATCAAATGGAGTCTACAATTACATTGGATACCACTCCTCAAACCTATCAACCCAGAATTTAAGAGAAGAGATTGTAAATATGTTTTTTGTAAAAATAACATTTTTGAATTTGTAAGGTTCACAAAGAGATTATAGTATATAATATTCCTTGTTTTTTGTCTAACCTTTTCACATAAATATAAGATGAAAATTTTAAAAAATAAGTGTGGAATCCCTCTCAAACTTCTTCTCGTGTGAGATCCAAATACTAGTAAGATCTACATTGAAGTTTGAAGGATACTTTTTTCAATGTGTTTGAATATTAATTATATGCACCAAGTTTTCCAAAGAGAAATGAGAATCCCTATCAATCCCTCTAATTTGACATCTAGATGTTAGTAGACTCAATACTAAAGTTTGAAAGATAAATTTTCAAGTCTTCTAATACTTAGGTTTATTATGGTGAAGACGATGCTTAGGGATTAGGTGGAGTTTGAAATTGAATGGCTAGTTACACATGAACTGTGTCCATATGGACAAACATATCAATTAGCTTTGTGATGGTATTTGTAACTTTGTTTTCCCATTAATGGAAATGTGGATCCTAAAAAACTTATTTAGATGGAAAGATAATAATACAATGCTTTTAATAGCATGTAGAAAAGTTCATTTCAAAAAAGGTAAGGTAAAATGTCATGGAAAAGTTATTCTTCTAATTTTTTTAATTTTATGTTGTTTATTTAAACCATTGGTTATGGCAATGATCAAGTGGTCACAACAAGGATTAACAATTTTAAATCTCCTAGGGATGTACAATGTTAGAAATACACTAGTTTTAGGTGGACACGTTGGCACTGGACAAAGATCATCTTTTTAGTTTTTGTTATTAATGTTAGGGATTTGATGCCTAATCTCTTTTGGCCTTGTAACATAGTATTTCTAATAGTGGAGCTCTTCTCAAAACAATTCTAGACATAAATAAGCTTTAGTACCCCATGAACCTAATTTCACCCCTAATTTCATATTATGCATTCATATAAGGTTGTGAGTAGTTAGCATGATAGGAAACAAACATTTCCCTTCAAAAAATAAATAGGCCAAAGAACAGGCAATACAAAAAACCAATACTCCTAATGGTTATGGCTATGTTCACATTAACAAAACACGTGCGTCAATCTCTTTCTAAATGGGCTTTTTCCCAATCTCATCTTCCATCACCGTTACATGTTCTTCATTCTCAACTTGTATTTTAGTCTCTCCTCCTCTATAATAACTCTTGAGTAATCCCCATAAAAAGAATATGGAAGTGATAAATCATATGTAGATGGTTTACCTCACTAATTCCATGTAAATGTTGAATCACTTGGGATTTCTTCTTATTGTCATTTTTTTTCTATATAATGTTTTTGATAAATAATGAAATTTTTTTTTAACACTTAAATTTTCAAATGAAAAGAATGATTTATTTTTAAATGTCAACATTGAAGGGTTCAATTTCTCACAACCCTTCAAAGTAAAATGAGACCTGCCTTTCAAATTTCATCCCTGGCAACTCTGGAGTCTGGAGCCGTTCATCCTGGTAAAGGTGGTACCCTGGTCAGGTCTGGTACAAAAAGGATGTCCTCATTTCCCAGCTAACCAATAATCATATCCCTCGAGGCCATTTGTGACATGCTTTAGGTGAAGATAATGTCCAAAGCATCACTGATTCACCAGCCTTCCCGAATCCAAAGATCCAGCACGTGGCTTGTGTAGAAAACAGAGGGAGATCATGAAGTTCAGATCTTTGAAGCAACAAACCTGGCCTTTCTATGAAGCAAAGGGATGCGGATAGCCAAAACCATTCTGAACACCATTGTCAGCGTAAGTGAAAAGGAAAATAATGTCATGTCCAAACACTATAATCCATGTGGACAACAATGCAACATCAAAGGAGGTGACATGACTGGATTCTCAGTAGAAAATAGAGATCCCTACCCACATGTCCACTCGTGCTACCATTATTATGAAAATTCATCTCTGTATCCATCTTCATCTTCATCACCCTATATAAACACCACCTTCCCAGGCCGATTAATATGCATAAGATGAATCAATAATTAGAGACAATGCTCGAAGTGTTATTCTACTAAGATATTCTGAGAATTATGAAAGAGTTGAAATGGTGATATGCTCTGAGAAGCTTGTTAGTCTCGGATCATTGATGGTTGGTGAGCTTGATTCCATGCTCATCTATCTCCCTGTTTTTTTACACCAGGAAAGCACCAAACATCAGGGCCTAGATGTGAAGCACTTTGAATGTTTCCGGATAGTTGTGACCTCTGACTGCGTAGTGCCTAGGTTTTCTTATCCCAGGAGTGTCTCCCTAGAAACCCTAGAAGAGGTCATGGCTTCCAAAGTCCCAGTACATGGTGGCCGTGTTCAACGGCAACCAGTCAGAGCTAATGCTCGTGCTGGGGTGGCGGGTGTCCAAAGTCTTCATCGCCTCATTTGTGAAATCCACTTGCCAACTTTATCTGAGGTGGTGAGGAGGTAGAAGACACCCCCCACTATATGACCTGTAGGAGAACCTGTGCCATGGGAGGCAGGGAGTACAAAGCTTCCCTTCTCCAAGTCCCCTCATATAACAGTATTACCAGGACAGAGGGTGGTTGTAGAAAAGGAAAAGCATGGAAAGGATATAAACTCATTTGCCAGTCCAGAAACCATGCAAAAAGGTGCCTTTGAGCACGAAACACACACCCAGGGAAGGACACATTGCTGATTCAACAGAAAGATGAGTGGTCAAGCCTAGTGGTCCATATATAATGTATGTTTTAATATATGTAAATTGTGGAAGTAGTACCATGCTCTAAGTTGTTAGTAGTTGATTATGACTAGGGTAAACAGTTTCATGTCTTGTTTCTAGGATTAGCCTCGGGGACAGAGATAGTATAAATTGCTCCCCAAAGAGGGGAGAAGGGTTGGGAATTTTCAAGAGCAAAGGCTCTCCACTGTAATGTGTTTCAAGCTTTCCAACTATGAATAAAATTGTAGAGGAATGATAATCCTTTCATGGCAGAGAATCCTCATGTGTCATCTTTTTCTTCAATAAGTAACTTCTTTACGTGAATGTTTATCCTGTTTTTCATTCCAATTTGTATTTTCTTTTCATGTTTGAGCATTAGTGTATATGGTCCAGAATTCATGTTGTATGCTCTTGGCACATTGTTCAAGCATTTTCGAACATTTTCTTCTAAAGTCATACATAATTCACCCTAGTTAGGTGCTTTGCATGATGGACTGTTTTCTCTTGTCTGCTAGTCACATGCTAAATATCTCCAGATTGAAGGATGGATGACTATATTGCCTCTATTCATAAACTTTCATGATTCCTTACCTCCTGCAACATATTTCAGATTGGATTGTTGACTCCATTTCCCAATGGTCCCCTCCATGATCGTCCCACCAGCCTTTATAAAAACAAACTTGTTCTATTCATAAATCTAGCCTTCTGACTTATCTTTGATTGAATGTCTTGCGTATGAAAACTTTGTAAATAGTGAAACATCCCTCTCTGAATTAGCCACCAATTATCTTACTGCATGCCTATTGAGTTACAAGTGGTTTCCATTTTTATACATTGAGTTTACCACATCTTTATCATGATAATGGGGCTTGTGGTTGTTGTTGATATGTATATATTCAATTATCATTACACATTGTATATCACATGGATGTAAGGATGAAAAATAGAACTTGGGGATGCATAACAACAACCCTCATATTCATAGATAAATTCATAAAATCCAAAAGCCAAAGAAAATATATCAAGGTGACACATTACAATTTACAATTGTCATAAGGAAAAGAAAATCATTTACTTGAGCCAACTGTAGTTGTGGAAGAAAGATAGCATAGACACCACCCCATGAAAAAGAATGAACCGTGGATGCAAAAACAGGGTTTTTCACCCGTGGATGCAAAAATAGGGTGTTTCATCGGTGGATGCAAAAATGGCTAAGTAGCCTTAGAAAGATGCTCACCCTAAATTATGGGTTAGAGTAAATGCCTGCAGCACATGGGGGTCTTGTAGATTGGTCTTCGGCATACCTGAACATGTCTTCAAATTGGCTTGGAAGTGGATGAAGAAACAATTATGGACCTACCAAAAGGGTGTTTTAGGCAGATTCGACCAAATTGAGAAATTTGTCTAAGTATGGAATTGGTGTTAAATCTGCCCAAGTGGCCTTAAGGAAATGCTCGCCATGCCTCATAGTATGGTGTGAAAAATTTATTGAGAATGTGAGTCTCTAGAGTGTTGTATGGAGCATACAACCATCTCACTTGCCTCACCAAACTACAACATATATTTAAGGATGAATTGGTCCCAACAACCTTAGTCAAAATTGGTCCCAACAACCTTAAGAGAATGCCTGCCACAATTCATGGTTTGAGAAGAATGCCCGCACCATGGTACCATCCTATGGCTAGTTGGTTTGGATACCTATTCATGATTTGATTTTGTTTTAATTTTTCTTGAGGAGAAAGATACAGGCCAGCCAAAACAGGGTGTTTCACCGGTGGATGCAAAAATGGCTAAGTAGCCTCAGAAAGATGCCTGCCCTAAATTATGGGTTAGAGTAAATGCCCACAGCACATGGGGGTCTTGTAGATTGGTCTTCGGCCTACCTAACCATGTCTTTCGATTGGCTTAGAAGTGGATGAAGAAACCATTATGGACCTGCCAAAAGGGTGTTTTAGGCAGATTAGACCAAATTGAGACTCATTTGTCTAAGTATGGAATTGGTGTTAAATCTGCCCAAGTGGCCTTAAGGAAATGCCTGCCATGCCTCATAGGATGGTGTGAAAAATGTATTGAGAATGTGAGTCTCTAGAGTGTTGTATGGATCATACAACCATCTCACTTGCCTCACCAAAATACAACATATATTTAAGGAAGAATTGGTCCTACCAGCCTTAAGCGAATGCTCGCCACAATTCATGGTTTGAGAAGAATTCCTGCACCATGGTACCGTCCTATGGCTAGTTGGTTTGGATACCTATTCATGATTTGATTTTGCTTTAATTTTTCTTGAGGAGAAAGATACAGGACTGCCAAAATAGGGTGTTTTTCCGGTGGATGCAAAAATGGCTAAGTAGCCTCAGAAAGATGCCTGCCCTAAATTATTGGTTAGAGTAAATGCCCACAACACATGGGGGTCTTGTAGATTGGTCTTTGGCTTACCTGACCATGTCTTCAGATTGGCTTGGAAGTGGATGAAGAAACAATTATGGACCTGCCAAAAGAGTGTTTTAGGCAGATTAGACCAAATTGAGAAATTTGTATAAGTATGGAATTGGTGTTAAATCTGCCCAAGTGGCCTTAAGGAAATGCCCGCCATGCCTCATAGGATGATGTGAAAAATTTATTGAGAATGTGAGTGTCTAGAGTGTTGTATGGAACATACAACCATCTCACTTTCCTCACTAGAGAGTCTCTAAGGAGGAAGATGTCAACCTGCCAAAAGTGCCCCCAAGACATATTTGCGCTATTCCAGTACTAGAAAAACTGCCTAAGTGGCTTCACAGAAATGCCCGCCAGAGATTGTCTTGATGATGATAAATTTATATGAGGGTATGGGGTTGTTCTTTGATGAAGTGGATATCTTTCCATGTTCTTAGTTTTTGTTATGGTGATGACATGAGGAAAATAGCAATCTGCCTAAATAGAAGAAAAACGTTTTTGCATATTCAAAAGTATGAAAAAATAAACTAAGTGTTAAGAACAGGAGCTTGAGAGGTTAGTTGGAAATGATCGCCAAGGGCTGTCTTTGTTCAAGTAAATTCATCGATGTAATGGATCCATTCTTTGGTAAGTTTTCCATCTGCTCATGACTTCAAGTCTCCGTAGGGTGTTCACACATGTGAAATAGGAGCCTGCCAAAATAGGAAGAAATATGTTTTGATGCTCAAAAGAAGTTAAGAAGCTATTTGATATGCCTACCATAGGCTCAAGTTGTCTCAGTAAGTTCTAAGGGTGACATGGTCTTGTTTCCTAGTGGACTTGCTATCTAGCCATACCTTCATTTTGCTTAGTGATGGATAGATGACAAAAATATGAGTCTCATGATGTGATGAGGTTGGAAAGACACATGATGGTGTCCTAATGTCTCATGATGTCTTTGTTACATTTTGATAGTGGTTTGCAAGAGTATGATAATTTTGGGAATTTGACTAAGGGATGAAAAACTTCCCTAAAGCAGCTACGTTATGAAAATGTCCACAATAATTCATTAGAAGAAGAAAATGCCTGCCAAGGAGAGACAAAGAAGCTTCAGAAGATGAAAGTTGTCATGATGGAATCACCATGTTGGCCTCTACCAATTGGGTGTCTCACACCTCTAATTGGATGAAAATAAAAATCTCATCATGTTGACCTGGGGAAATCAGATTGGTTGTGTTGAATGGGATGTACTACATCATCTGGTATCATTGGTTCAGGAGTTGGTGAAATTAAAAATCCCTCATGTTGACTTAGGGTTTTATAATTTTGTCCAAGTGGTAAATCTATAGTTTCAAATGCTATTTTCAAATGCCCACCAAATGATGTGTGTGTGTCAATTAATTCATAAAATTACATGTATTTGTTCCTTGTTGAAGTGTTTATCCATTCATGGTTTCATTTTTCCCTATTGAGGTCACATCAGTGAAAAATTAACCTTCCATGTTGAAAAAAAAATCACGTTCACACAGCGTATGAGTTTTCCCGCACATAAGTTAAAAATATATAATAAAAACGTTTTTTAGATGCCCACACAAGCCAGATATTTAAATAGAGATTGCTCAGCTAGTTAATTAAAAAAAGATCAAATAAATAAGAGACATAAACATAACAGAGTTTATTATTTAATTAACATACATAAATTTAATTTATTTCGAAGAGATTGATGCTTTCTTTCACAACCTACAAGCGGTCTCGTATTGATCACTGAAAACATTAGATTCAGAGATGATTATATATACTGTTATCTTATATGCCGATAAATACAAAAATCCACCATACAAAAAAAAATCATTAACTTTTGATAAATACATGTATACAATGATATGCAAACTAAAAATCAATTTTCATTATATGCCGATAAATACAAAACTCCATCATACAAATATTTTTTTTCATTAATTGTTGATAAATACATATATGCATTGATTTATACATGTCTATCATGTTTCAAAGATGGCTGCAATCCATCCTCTTGAGCATGAGACAAATCTGAATTGTCTCTCTTGCCTTTCGTAGAAGACTGTAATTGTACTGGAGTTGGACAAGGCACTTATTGCGATTTCTTTTCAAGCTCTTTAATTCTCTATGAAATGTATTTTAAATTTTCAAGAAAAACATTTTTTCTGCCATCAGTTTGTTCAACATTTCCACATTTTTCTTATACTTCGTTGATTCTTGTTCTTCCTTAACCTCCAATTTGTCTTTGGTATCTTTCAACTGGTTTTTAACTTCAATCAATTCATGTTTTAGATTATGTTTTTCTTTCTCCTAATCTTTTTCCCTCAACTTTGTCTCATTGGGAAGGACAGGAATTGCACTCATCGCAGCAGCTGGCCCTTTTAATTCCTTCTCCAAATCAGTAATTCTGGATTTAAGTGTTTGAATTTTGTAAAGTCATCTTATTAATGATTTGGTGTTGGTGGTTTGCTCTTTTTAGGTTTCCACGATAAAAAATGTGCCTTGATGGTTGATTTTGTGTATTTTAAAGTAAAAAATGACAATACTGGTTCATCCCCCCTCTCAGTACTGTAGGATAAACCAACAACTTCACTAAGTGAATACCTTGTGTCTATGTGTAAGGTGAATAACTAATGTGTTAATAGAGAATGCAACCACATAATATGGAATTAAATTGTGCATTGCATGTTAATGTAGTTTGAATGTTTGGAATTAGGGGATATGGATTTATAACTATGTTCAATCAAATGGATATCGAAATTTGGAAATGTGATTATGAAAGTGGATTTGGAACCATGGTTAATCAAATGGTTATTAGATTTTGGAAATGTGATCATGAAAGTTGAAAGTATGGAACTTAAGGCATTTTAGACATTAAAATTTTGTTTATCATTATTCTAATTTCAAAACTTGTCAACCTTGCTTAGGTTGTGCCTACTTACACCGTAACCATTGGCTCTTGAATCTATTTCAATTTCATATTTCTACCTTGTTTCGTGTTTTATTACATGTTAGAGTTATGGTAATTAGATAGGGGAATGGATCTCATGCCAGGGCACATGTAGCTTCAAGCTTCAATCTAGAATCGACAGAGTTAGCTGGTTACTTAGGCTTACATACATAATTATCAAGGCTCATGTTGGAGAAAGTTCCTTGATCACTTTCTAATTAGTATTTACTTTGCCTTTAAGTAGTGAGACATGGATATTTACACTAGTAAAAAATGAGAGATAAATTGCAAAACAAATGACCAAGATATGCATATAAATGACCACTTTTAATTTGGCGACCACTGGTGAAAAATTAGCGCTCATTGATCTCGCAACCAAAAAAGTGGTCATATTTAACTTGGTCATTTGTAACTTTTTCTTGTGGTCATATATTTGGTCATTCATTTGGTCTTTAATTGTCAACAACCATTTGTGGAAAATTAACAGTCATTGATCACGCAACCAAACATGTGGTCATGTTTAGCTTGGTCATTTAAAGTTTATCTTGTGGTCATATTTACCTTGGTCTTTTATAGTTTATCTTGTGGTCATATATTGGGTCATTAATTTGGTAAATATTTGGTCATTAATTGTCACAATTAATGATCAAATATTTATCAAATTAGCGACCCAATATATTTCCACAAGATAAACTATAAATGACCAAGTTAAATATGACCACGTCATACATGTTTGGTCGTGTGATCAATGGATGCTAGTTTTCCATCAGTGGCCTCCATTTGGTCATTTATATGCAGGGAAACTTTTAAGGGCGAAATTTAGCCCATGTGTGAAATTAGAGGGGTCACCAAAAAATAGAGGGCGGATTTTTAATATAGCAAAGGTTTTTTGAATTTTAATGGATTAGCCCAATTTTTATTAAACCCAAAACCATGTGAAATATATTATCCAATGGTGTGAGAGAGGGAAAACAAAATTTTGCACTATAAAATACAACCGAAATCATGCGCTTGGCCCCGTTTTTTTGGTAATGGAGGAAAACAATTGTTGGTTCGCCCTCATTTTTAGTACTGGAGGGGATCAAATTAATGTTAAACCTCAATTTATGTATCTTAGGGTAAATACCGGTGAGGTCGCCCCATTTTTTTGGATCCTACTGCAAATTTCAGTTAGTTCGCATTCGATTAAGGGATCTGGAGCAATTTTTTTTGGAGTATCAAACCTTCAGGGTTGAAATTTCCTAAAATCCTCCTTTGTACATTGATTTTTCTTAATGAAAGTTTGAGGAGTGGTTTTTCCATTCAATAAACTTTGAATTCGACAATTTTAGCCCCAAATTTGTTAGGTGAAGCATTTTGGTCCATTGATTTTCCTTAATGGAAGCTTGAAGAGTGATTTTGACCTTCAATAAACTATGAATTTGGCAGTTTCAACCCCAAATTTGTTGGGCAAAGCATTTTTTAATCCTAGAATGGTCCAAATTTGGGAAAAAGTTGAATAATTGAACGCATTTGTCCCTATATAATGCCACAAGAAGTAGGAATTCACGCCATAAAAACCCATATGAAGAATAAAAAAATATTTGTTCATTTCGATTACAGTTTTACAGTGGCTGAGTGGAAATAATTTTGAAAGTGGTTGAGTGGAAAATCTGTGCATTTGTTCAAGGATTTATGTTTCCTTTGGTTCTGAACTCTGCTTCAAGTTTCCTTCAGGTCTAGGCTCTGCAAACTTTACAAAGGTTAGTGAACTTTATGTGTTTGTCATGCAAATGAGTTTCTCAAATTTTGTATCTCCTTAATGCATACAAATGTTGAAGTAATATACGGTTTTAATTGCATATTGATTATGTTGTCCCGTGGGGAGTTATTATTTGTTTGCTTTCTCCCTTGGGACCTGCCATGCCTCCTTTCCTATAGTTTTATCTGCCACTATATGACTCATCTGGATCCACTTTCTAAAGTCAGTTTGAACTTTATATTTTGCCTCTATATAATTCATTGCTTAGTGTACTCTATTCCCTCGAAACTATACATTGTAAAAATATTTAACTCTAGCAGATATGGACTATATCCCACACACATCTCATCAGCATCCGTCATTTTGTTCCTTAGTATTCAAAAATCCTAGCTTAGGACAAGCTTATACATTAGACCTTATTGGTCAAATTTATATTGCATGTGAATAGAATTGCAAAGATGTAGTTTCTTTCTCTCATTGTTGTACATGTTTTCAAATTAAACATATTCTTAAGTTCTATAAATTCTAGGGATTCAACACACCTTGCTATGTTCTGTAAATTCCTTTCTTTTTACAACTGTGGTATTTGGTGGCTGTGATATAATCTGACGCTGTGCTGCATTGTTGTGGCTTCAACAATTTGCAATATGAGAAGATTGTATTTTTTTATATTTTTATGTTCATATTTCCTGTGGGTAGTCAAGTTTTGGACAGACAATGAAACTTTGCAATTAATAATGTCCCTTTTCAGTACAAATTTTCAAAAAACTTGTTTCAGCAGTAGAGTAGTGTATGAGTCATTATGTCTTGAATAGTTCGTTTTGAATAAATCGCTACCAGCCGATGTGAGTGGCCACAAGACATAACTGGACCAGATTTGACACCTCATGTGGTGTACCTTACAGTCTTCCTTTATCAACAGGTGGTCTAGCCTTTTTGTTATGTAGGTATTTCCCAGTCTTCTATTGTTCCATGTGAAGAATAATTCTTAAGGTTTTATGCCTATTAGTCTATTAAGATGTGTTAGATTTTAAACATTAAGCTAGCATTTCATTAGGATCTTTAACTGAGAGAACAACAAGCACAACAATCAAACACAAGAGACAATGAACACAGTGTTTTTCCTCGGGGAAACCATAAATGGAGAAAACCCCGCAAATTCCTCAGAGATAGAATTAGCACCAAAGTGAAACCCAAAATAGTAATATGATCTCCCGACAACAGTAACCTCTTTCTTCATTGCCCAAATGTCTTTCTCTTCCTCAGCTATTCACTACAATTGATTGTGAGTGAGTGTGTGATAAATAGAGAGGCTAGCTCTCTATATATACTAACTCTCAACTTGACTAAACCCAAATAGGGCCAACTTTACTAGGTGAGTCTAATAACCCTAGTGCCCCGGAACTACGGGGACTTTAACCCTTAGACAATAGGAGAGTTAACCACCTTGAATTGACTTGACTTGTTTGCATCATAGAAACTTCCTGATAGGAACATCGGGGCATGACATGACTCAAGTACATTACAAATACATCCCAGAATAAACATTAGGTTACAATACATAAGAAATACAAGTGAATACATTTTGAAGTTACAATTACATCAACACTCCCTCTTAACTAGGAAGGTATTCTCTTGACATAATTTATCAGAACAAGTCTTCTTCTCTGTATCATCTGGATCATCATCGAGTCCTCGTCATCTTCACCTTCAAGTCATCTCTATCTTCAAGTCACCTTCATCTGCAAGTCATCTTCTCCTGGATCTAGATCATCACTCGATCTGGATCATCATCACTGGATCTAGATCATCCCTCAATCTGGATCATCTTTGGAGCATCATCTCTAGATCTGGATCATCCCTCGATCTGGATCATCCCTTGATCTAGATCATCATCACTATATCTGGATCATCCCTCGATCTGGATCATATCTGGAGCATCATCTCTGGATTTGGATCATCCCTCGATCTGGATCATCTCTGTTGGATCATCATCACTAGATCATCATGGGTGCTATCTCATGATTCTTCTCATCACGGGAATTTCTACAAAGCCAGCCCTTTTTCATGCTAGTTGTAGGCCTACCCTCTATGTAGGTCTTTTCCAGCACTTATATTTGACCCTAATTCAGAATGGCCCACCCAAAACTTACATCTGATCATGCAGGAACCAATCCTATAATCATATCAGAAGGGCAACGCCCAACACTCACATCTGACCATGTGGTAACATAGCCCACAACCATGTCAGTAAGGTCTAGCACTCACATCCGTCAGCCAATGATCAGAAAGGACTAGCACTTACACTTGGCCATGCGAGGAACCAATCCTCCATGCCAAAAAGCTCTGCACTTACATCTGACAACCAATGTCAAAAAGGCTCAGCACTTATATTTGACCATGTAAGGAACCAATGCTTCATGCTAAAAGGGCTCTGCACTTACATCTGACAACCAATGTCAGAAGGGCATGCACTCACATCTGATCATGTAGGAACCAATCCTACAGTCCTATCAAAATGGACCCCAGTCCCAGACTGAGCTACCTGGTAACTGACCAGGTGCCTCCATTCCCAAAATGGTATTCAATGCTTACTTCTGATCATGTAAGAACCAATCCTACAATCACATCAGAATGGCTCAGCACTCACATCTAACATTGAAGGAACCAATCCTCTCACCTTGTCAAAATGGCTATGGGTCTCATCATTTTCCCTTGGAGGAAACCTCGATCTGGAGAACACCAAGCCTCTTCCTGAAGTACTTGAACTTCACCCTATCCAATGGCTTTGTCAATACATCAACTATCTGTTCCTCCATCGTAACATACTAGAGCTTCACTACTCCCCTTTGCACCATATCCCTGATATAGTGATAGTTGATCTTGATATGCTTCAACTTGTCATGGAACACTGGATTCTCTGACAAATTCACGCAACTCTGGTTGTCACAATGTATACAAGTAGCATCCATCTATGGATCAAATAAATCAGATAGTAGCTTCCGCATCCATACTGCCTCACAACTAGCTGAACAAGCTACAACATACTCTTCTTCAGTTATACTCAGTGCCACATAGGATTGCTTCCTACTAAACTAATAGATCACACCTGATCCCATACTAAAGCAACAACCTAAAGTTCTCTTCCTATCAATGGAAATGCCTGCCCAATTTGAATCAACATAACCCTCCAGGTTAATCTTGTGATTCTCCTTGTACTTGAGCCCATAATCAATTGTACCCCTCAGGTACCTCAGAATATGCTTTGCAGCAATCAAGTGAACATGTATTGGATCTGTCAAGAACTGGCTCAAGGTGTTCACAACAAAGCAAATGTCTGGTCTCGTGTTCATTAGGTACATCAAGGACCCAATCATTTGATGATACATCATAGCATCAACCACTTCTGATGAAGCATCACTCAATAGATTCAGGTTCGATGCCATAGGTGTGGTCATGGTCTTGTAGTCCATCATCCCAAACCTGTTCAAGATATCTACTGCATACTTCCCTTGTCTGAGGGAGATTCCATCCTCATTTTGCCACACCTCCATACCTAGAAAATAATGCATCATACCCAAGTCCTTCATTTCGAACTCGGCAGCAAGCTTTCTCTTTGTATCAGCAATCAACCCATCCATACCTGTTACAAACAGATCATCTACATACAGTAGGACCATCACTGGGTTTCCATCTTCAACCTTGTAGTAAAGGTTGGAATCTGCTTTAATTTTGGTAAAGCCCAAACTCGATAGAAAGCTGTCAATTCTTCCATACCATGTCCTGGGTTCTTGTTTCAAACTGTACAATCATTTCTTCAATCTGCACACATGAGACTCTCTGTCATGTGTCTCAAAATCGAGTGGTTGTTCTACATACACTTCCTCTTCCCCTACACCATTCAAGAAAGCAGTCTTTAAATCCATTTGGTGTATCTTCCATTTCATCACTACAACCAAAGAAAGTACTGATCTAATGGAAGTGTATCTGGCTACAGGTGCAAAGGTTTCTTCATAATCTATTCCTTCCTTCTATGAGAAGCCACGAGCCACAAATCTTGCCTTATATTTCTCTATGCTACCATCTGTAGCATGCTTGATCTTGTAGATCCGTCTGGAAGTTACAACCGACTTCCCTTCTGGTCTTGGGACAACATCTCAAACATCATTCTTCATGATCAATTGATACTCTTCTATCATAGCATCCTTCCATTATTTCTATTCTGCTGCTTCTTCACAACTGGAAGGTTCTTCATTGATAAAGTCATATAGTAAGGCTACATATCCGGAGCAAGATCTACTTCTCTTTCTTTCTCTATGATTCTCTTCTGGAGCCCCATATCTTTCCACACCTTGGATAATTTCTCGTACCCAAGTAGGTTTCCTCTTGTGAGGATTCTTCTCTTGAGGTGGATCTACAGGTCTTGGTGGTTCTTCAAATTCTCAATCTTCTTCTTGAATTTCTTCATTCATGGTTGTATCATGAATTCTGGGTGCTTTTGCTTCATTAGGTTCTTCAACAGGTTTCTTTCTGGATTTGTTGTAAGCTGTGTCTTCATCAAATGTTACATCCCTACTGATGTCAATATTCTTGAATCCTAGGAAATATATTTTGTAAGCCTTTGAGCTTTCAGAGTATCCCACAAATATACCCTTCTTTCCTGAAGGATCTAGTTTTGTTCTCTTTTCTTTTGGAATGTGTATGTACACTAGACAACCAAATATTCTGAGATGGTTGGATTTTGGTTTCTTTCTGGATAAGACTTCTTCAGGAGTCTTATTCTTGATTACTCTGTGTGGAGTGCGGTTCTATACATACACTGCTGTTCTAGCTGCTTCTTCCCATAGATGCATGGGAAGATCCTGATCATGGAGCATTGCTCTTGCAGATTCCATGATAGTTCTATTCTTCCTTTCTATAACCCCATTCTATTGTGGACTATATGGAGTGGACAACTCACTCTTAATCCTTGATTCTTTGCATAAGTCTTTGAATTCATTTGATGTGAATTCTCTACCATTATCTAATCGAAAGGTCTTGATCTTCTTTTTTGTTTGGTTCTCAATCAAGGCTTTGAATTCCTTGAAATTGCTGAAAACTTCATATTTGTTCTTCATGAAGTAAATCCATGTCTTCCTAGAAAATTCATCAATGAAAGAAACATAGTATACATACCTGCTTAAATAACTTGATGACATTGGTCCACATACATCGGAGTGGATGATTTCCAAGATTCCTTTTGCCTTGCTCTCCCTACTTGGAAATGTCTTCTTTGTATTCTTTCCTTTCGCACATCCTTTGTAGACCCCTTCATGTTTTTCTTGAATTTCTTGAAGACCTTCAACAGCTTTGCTTGCAAGTGGTAGTTCTCTGTAATGCACATGTGCAAGCCTTCCATGCCAAAGCTCATTTGGCTCTACTATGTCGTGGACCATAGCTTTTTCTGGATGGCCCTTCAGCTTGTATAAACCTCCTTCTTGTTCTCCTATCACTATTGCATCATCAATAGTCTTTCCTCTTGGCCACATGATAACTTGACCATCTATAAATGAAACCCTCATGCCTTTTGCATCCAGTGCCTATATGGATAGAATATTTTTCTTTAGTCCTGGTACAAACAAGACATCCTTCATTTGTC
>LPNX010981068.1:228011-320145 GCA_001517045.1 Pseudotsuga menziesii | reverse complement strand
CTAGCTTGTAGGAGGATTCACCACTACCTTTTATGGGATATTGGTAGTCATCCCCAAGCTTCACCTTATGGGGTGAATTATGTTCGGATAGTTTCTCAAAGTATTCCTTGAAACCTGTCATGTGGTTGGAAGCCCCACTGTCAATAAGCCAATCTTTGCTTCCATGAGTGACAGTTCCCGTGAGAGCGGAGATCAAAACATATTCATCTTCACTTGAAGATTCTTCACTTTCTTGTTTTACCCTCTTCCTGGGAGGATCATCATCCTTAGCAGTGTGAGCATGGTGTCTTCTTTTGGATTTCTTCTTCTTCTTGGATCCATTCTTATTCATGGTACAATTTCTAGCAAAGTGTCATATATCATCGCATGTATAACATCTGAGTTTGGATGGATCCCTTCTTGCAGTGTTACTTTTCTTATGAGAATGCTTACCTTGGTGATGATGATTTTCCCTTCTTCCTTTCTTGGAGTGTACTGTGAGAGCTTGATCTTCACTTCCCATCTTTTCTTCTCAAGCTTCTATCTGAGCTTCTTCTTCAGAAAATTCTTCCCACAGCCTATTGAACTTGACCAACTTCTTTCTAGCACAGATTCCTTGGATGAAAGAATCCCATGACCTAGGGAGGCCATTCAATGTTGTCATCACAGTTTCTGCATTCTCCACTTCTTCATCTACTGCTTCCAGCTATTCTTTGATCTTGGAGACCCTTGTGAAATATGACTGGATGGTCTCCTCATTCTGGATCTTGACATTCTTCAAATGGTTCCTTAGAGTCATCTTTTGATTGATATTCTTCCCTTCAAACAATTTGGTTAGGGCATCAAACATGGCTTTGGGTTTCTTGAGGGAGGACACCTATGGGATGAGGTGATCTTTGATAGAATTTGCAATGATCCTCTTTTCCATAACCAACTTCTTCTTATGTAAGACCTTGGCCTCATCTCCCTCTGGAACTGGAACTTCCTCATGGATGTAGGAGTCCAACTCATTTTCTTCCAGGACCAGGGAGATCCTATACTTCCAGGCTCGAAATTTATCAGCTCCCTCAAGATTTTCATCAAGCTTGGTATGATGAGACATCTTAACTGAGAACCTCAAATGGAAATACAAAAGATTCAAATCTTACTAGGTCAAGATGTCAGATCTAGATTTGGAGTTGAAATCCTACAAGGTTGGTTCAGGAGCAGATTAGGGTTTTTCTTTTCCAGAGTTCTGTCCAACCAAATGCTTTGAATTTGATCCCTAACTTAGATTTTGGGGAGGAGATCAATCTAGGCCTAAGCTCACTAAAAAATTCCACTTCTGTGAAAAGCCCTAATTTTCGGCAGTAGCGTCGGGTCCAAAATTGAAAAACCTCAAAATAGGATTTTGCTTCGACATAAAGATGCGCCCTAGGGAGGAGAGTTATTCCACCTTAATTTTTCTGAAAATTTGTGGAGAGATATCCACAAAATAGGAAGCCCTAGTTCCCGCAGTTGCATAGTGTCTTCTTCTCAGGTTAGCTCTGATACCATGTTAGATTTTAAACATTAAGCTAGCATTTCATTAGGATATTTAACTAAGAGAACAATAAGCACAACAATCAAACACAAGAGACAATGAAAACAATGTTTTTCCTCAGTGAAACCATAAATGGAGAAAACCCCGCAACTTCCTCAGAGATAGAATCAGCACCAAAGTGAAACCCAAAACAGTAAGATGATCTCCCAACAATAGTAACCTCTTTCTTCCTTTCCATAGTGTCTTTCTCTTCCTTAGCTATGCGCTACAACTGAGTGTGAGTGAGTGTGTGATAAATAGAGAGGATAGCTCTCTATTTATACTAATTCTCGACTTGACTAAACCCAACTAGGGCTGACTTCACTAGGTGAGTCTAATAACCCTAGTGCCCTGGAACTGCGGGGACTTTAAACCTTAGACAATAGGAGAGTTAACCACCTTGACTTGACTTGACTTGTTTACATTATAGAAACTTCACGATAGGAAAATCAGGGCATGACATGACTCAAGTACATTACAAATACATCTCAGAATAAACATCGGGTTACAATACATAATAAATACAAGTGAATACATTCTGAAGTTACAACTACATCAACAAGATGAATGGAGCGAATTAGGTTCCCATTTTCTCAATACATATTATTGTTTTATTTCATTTCATGAAACCCTAGAGTACATTTTAGGACCTAGGTCACCCTCAACATTACAAGGAACTGTTGGATATTCTTGCTTTTCTTATAGAGATTTGACCAAAATCCTTGTTTCTCCATATAGTTTAGAATACCATAACCATTGGTTATGATAAAAGAAACACTAATTTTTTGAGATAAAAAGAATGTTGTCCCAATATAGGCCATGCCAAACTTGTTTTCTATCCAAATTTCTATTTGCGACCTTTTTTGAGGCTCTTGTTTTTGGATTTGCACCAAATATGTTATATTCGAAAAGGTTATTCTCATTTATTGCATTTTTTTCTTGGAAGGATTGTGCCTTTGGTTATTTGTGAGCCCCACACAAGCCTCTTATTGCATTTGTTGACCTGCAACCACCTCCTCATTAGAGGTTTTCTGCATTTTTATCTATATTTTCACCTTTACTATGGTATTCTTACTACCTTTAGAGTCTAATATGTTTTTGACACTTTCTAATGTGTTTGAGGCACTTTCTAAGTCAACAATCTCCCTCAAGATCCTTTGTTCTAGTTTTTCTATCCTTGTTAATTATTCTTTCATATTTTAACTTCTTATCCAATTCCACAACCATAATTTGCAACTTCTTTATCTTAACAATAGATTGAATCAACTTATTTGAGACCATCTCTCATATTTTTCTATGCTATTCAATCATGTCTACTGCAATTTCTTGATTAAAATCCACTTACACAATAGTAATCTCATATAAATTCTTTCTTGAGGATTGATCCGATTGAAGGACTAATAGATTAAATTTGTTTTTCTCACAATTCATCGAGGTGAGAAACATTAATATCATTCCTTCATTTAACAATTCTTACAAATGTTAATAATACTTAAAGTGTTTTATGACCTCCATTCTAACAAATTCTTGATGCATAGGAGCAGTAGATGGAGTTAATTTGATGACTGAACCTTGAGTGCTTGAGTGATCCAATTCTTGCAAAAGGATACTTAATTTGACATATAACCTTTCAAGCTCTACTTCTATCTCATTTGAGACAATGAGACGATATATGAAGCATGTTCTAGTGTCTCTGTTTTCTTCAAATCGAGCTCATTTGAACAATCTTCTAGCTCACCTGATTCTTCAACAACTTTACTTTTTTTCGTTATATCACTTTGATATATGGACAGGGACATATTTAAGGCCCCTTTATCTTGATGTGATGAATGAGACACCGTTACTCTTTGTTTCTAAACTCCTCTAACCTCTGTGCATGTAATTGGCTCTCCCATTTTCAATGATTTTTATCCAATGAATTCATAATTATTGTCATCAATATCCACAAATATAGAGGGAATGGATTTAGAGGTAGATGAATTAGAATATTTATCCTTTCATTTATGATATCCTGCATATACATCAAATCTTGCACCTCTTCCCAAGGGTCTTTGTTTTCCATCATTTCTTCTCTAGGATTAATATGTTGCACATATGTTGAAGACTTTAACTCAACCTTTTGCTTAGAAGTCAAATGACGAGGATCATATAGCCATATTGACCCTTTCTCAATAAAAATGGTATGCAAGATAGTATTAACCACAACAATGGAAGTCTCATGTCCAAATATTTTCCTTCATTGTCAAAGGAGTATATCATGGGCAGGTTAAATTGTACAATAGGGCTTAGGTTTTAGTAGCTTAATCATTCTTACACATATACTATTAGTTTGTTTTGACCAAGTCCCATTGCATACTCTTCAAACAAGTCCAAGGAGAACCAATTGTCGGTTTCCTCCATTACCAAAAAATTGGGGGTGAGCACATGATTTCATCTGTATTTGACAAGGAGAAATTTCATTTTCCCTCTCTCAGACCATTGGCTAATATATTTCACATGGTTTGGGGTTTAATAAAAATTGGGCTAATGCATTAAAATTCAAAAAATCTTCTCTATATTAAAAATTCATCCTTTATTTTTTGGTGACCCCTCTAGTTTTTCCCATGGGCTAAATTTCACCCTTAAAATTTTCCCTGATTAATATCTTTTAGGAAAATAAATCCTGTCCTCATTCTCGTTTGTACTTCCCAGAAGGTGTGGAAGTTGTTTTGTTTATATTTAGGATGCTATAAAGAGTCATAAGTAAAAATATGGAGGATATCATGGGAAAGTTGAATTGAACAATAGGGCTTGTGTTTTTGTAGCTTCATCATTCTTACACGTATACTATTAGTTTGTTTTGACCAAGTCCCATTGCATACTCTTCAAAAGGTGGAGCGTTTCACTCCTATACCTTGGTTCTTAGGATGAATATTGTATATTTCCTTATGATGTGGAGCACTCCCTTGAATATGAATCATGTCATTAAAGGATATGCCTCTAGTTGCCACTTGCTATTATTTTATGAAGGGAATTCATCCTATTTGGCATTTCAATCCGTTGGTGATAACCTTTTTGTAAGAAAAGACTACTACAATGATGTGATTGAGCATTCGTTGATCTTGTGAGTTATGGAGTAGGTTCTTTCTGTGATTGAGGTGCTTCTCTGTAAGAAAATTCAACAACCCGTGTTCTCTTTATTAATACAATTTCATCCAATTATGATTTTCATGAACCATAGCCTACATATTTTTTTAAGCAAGGTCCAACTCTATGTTTTCCACCACATGTCAACCATATCAACACCCTAATCATTGTGATTAGAAGCATTCTCACACTCCGTCTAGGTATCAAAATTCTATTAGTATGCTAGAAACATTTCTTGCATATCTTTAGTGAGGAAGAGTAAAGGGAAAAAAATGGATAGATATTGACTAGTGTATTGTGGTCAAATTTATGAAATGTTGTGGTTCAATTTGAGCACTTGTTTGAGGATTTCCTTTGAATTTATGTCAACAACAGTACATTTTTATAATGGTTGTCATTCTCATTAAGTGAATGACCATCATAGAAGTCTTCATTGGGAAGTGTCTTTAGATGGAAACATTATTTGTTGCTCCTCTTTGGCACATTTAGATATTATGCCCCATAAACTGCAGGAGGACATGGGCAGTCCTTCACTATGCCCAAAATTGAAAATGAATACTTCTATGGCCTACATTTAGGAGAAAATGACATTTAATTCCCTTATAACCAACAAATATTTCCCCATGGAATGGTTGGGACATTCTCACCATTGATCTAGCCAGGAAGTGCATGAGAATCAAAAACAGAAACAACAATGGCATGCTCCCTTTCTTGGTGTCAAATTGTTACTTGCTACTCCCAGATATGATGTTTTGTGTTGGTCATATGCCCATTTCATCAAGCTTTTGTTGCTTTTCTTATGTCACTATAAGGCCGAACATTACTATTTGTTTTATCCTATAGGAAAAATTTTTTTACCTTGGACGATTAGTTCCTAGTAGTATCAACAATACTTGCTTGTGCATAAAATGATCTGCACATATGTGTTTTATTAATATATATTAGAAATAATTTAATTTGGACAAAGAAAAGTGACTTTGTTTTGCTTCAAAGATAATTTTTTAATTGTGCAAGATCCATCTCCATTGGAGGATTATTGCAAGAGTTCATGGGGAATCTTGAAACAAATTGTGAGTGAATCCTTTATCAGTTTGAAGGAGTGACCAAATATATGTATGAAATTAACCCTTATATAATTCTTAAGAGATACATGCCCTTGAATTTCAAACAGGAGGGTCTTTTTTTTTACCTTGTGCTTATGGTGATTTATTTTTTCCTTTTTACTCTTTTCTTGATCTTTTCCTCTGTAAACTTGTAGCATCTATGTGCTTTGTAAACATGTTTTTGCATGTTGGCTCAAATTCAATCCAACTTTTAAATATTTTTAGAAATATAAGGATGTGTTGTCATTTTGGTTTTCAACCATTCATGATGTTCCAATAAATGGTTGTTGTTGCAGCACAAGGCAAGTTCCCTTCAAATTTGTTTTTGCCAAATTATCCTGATAGGGATTTCAAAATGCATGCAAGGGGAACACAAATGCTGAACTAATGTAATATGAACGTATAGGGATGTGAATATTCCTCCTATATTTTAAAATATCTAAAAATTGGATTGAATTGAGCCAACATGCCCATTCATGATGTTCCATTAAATGGTTTTTTTTGCAGCACAAGGTAAGTAGGAAGTCAAGATTATCCCCTCATTTCCTTCTTGTTGGGTTATGCAAATTAGGGAGATTTAGGTGAAGTGGAAAGTCCTCAAGGTGATACCACATCGCTATGAATTTTCAAGTCTAGGACTTGTTCCTACTTTCCCTACCCATTTGCAGACACTTGACCCACTATTGTTCCAACCAACTATTGTTTGAGAAATGGTGTCGATAGTTTCTTATCCTAGATTTTTCTCAAGTGAATGCAAGTCAAAAGTGTGCTATAGATGTTTATATTTAACATTTATGACGAATCCTTGATGGCATGCTTTTCAAATCCTATGATCTACCATAGAGCCTTTAGATATTCTTGTTGCCAACAATTTGGACATATTTTTATGAAAAATGGGACCAAATTCTTGAGAGTGAATATTTTGCACCTTGATTTCATACAAACTACTGAAAACAACAATTTTTTTGAAATAAATGTTTTCCAAAATGATTTCCATGTACATGATGCTTTATGTCATTGACTCATTATTGCTTCACCTATGGTAACTGTATCAAAATAGATGGCAAGGTATGACTCTGTACTATCATGTCTTATGCAAGCAAAGGTAAAGAAGAACTAAAGAACATGTTTTACAATACCACTTAGAAAAAAATGGAGCAGAGTAATGGTTTAATTAGGCATAGACCTGCACCTCTTTAGGTTCGTTACAAAATTAAAGAGTTTTATATTTTGTGGGACATGACATGTTCTGTGTGTTTGGATTAAAAGGAAAGACAACTTGCAAAGTTCCATGGTTTACTCTACCATTTTTTCTATTGAAATAGATAGGTTAAGGAGAAACAAGAAATATTCATACATGAAACCTCAAATTCAAGGCTCATACTGGATAGTTTTTATGTTGAATGGATTAGAATATCAAATATCTATGACCATGCATTTGATTTCTTCTTTTAGAGGAAATTCAAAGGCCACTGCACAAAAGGATTACATTTCAAACATATAAATGGATTATATACCAGCAAGGTTTTGAAGACTTGGATTCAATAGCACCTCATGAAAATATCCAGGTACAACAAGGAAATGAAAACACACTAGATCTGGTCATCCCTCAAGCCAAACTTTATGTTGGTTAAGAATCCAAATATCATGATAGATGACAGGTTTCAGAGGCTATTTTAGGCATACCTAGTGAGAAGAAGAGGAAATCGCAACACCACACTATATTTAGGACTCTATCTCAAATTTTTTCTAATCTCAACATTATTTCAACATTATGACGGAGGCCACATCCTGATTCCTTAGTTGTAAATTCAAATTTGTTTTAGAAGGAAGGTCGCATCCCTAGATCCATGGGTTATCCCTAGCATAGCTCTAAAGAGTCTCTAAATCAATAGGTTGAATGGTTAAACCTTTCCTCATTTTATCCTTCCAGCCTTAGTGCATTTTTTCATCCTCTTTCAAACTCAGATCAGGGAAAAATTTCTCATTAAGTGTTTGGATTATGTGCAATGATGGTCTATAAATGCCTAGAGGGAGATAATTAGTTTTTGGAGGGTCTATTAGCTTGATTAAGGGTGAAGTTATACCCTCTTTCCTTTTTTTGAACCTATACATGTGGCTATAGTATGAGCACTCCCTAATTTGAAGCTTATTATTATTTGGAAAGTGGATATAGCTTAATATGGGTTTGTCATTGGACATTGTGGAGTGTTTCAATGCCCCTCCCCCTTGCCTTGGATATTGCTGGATGAACAAGTAAGCTTTGAAGAAAATTGTTTCTTAATATAGGTTTTTCACCATTTGAACATTGTTGAGGGTTTCAACTCATTAGCCTAAAACAACCCAGCATGAGCACAAACTCATTGATACTAAAATCCAAAATTGATTGTGCATGCATCATCCTATCTAGGGAAAACTCCTTCTTAGTGTATGATGAACCAGGTCTTTTTATGTTTTGTATGTAGGAGTCATATGGGTTTCCATCAATTGTTCCAATCTCAAAGAATTTGTGAGAGGCATTCACTTGCCAAAAGACAAAGCTATTTTGCATGTTTTAGTGCAAGGTTTATAATTGAGAATCAAAAAATATAAAGGAAATGTCAAGATCAATTACAATGCTATAGAAACTTTAATTAAGGAGGAAAAACCTTTACCAAACTCATTAGAGTCAAATTGGAGCATATTTCTTAAGGTAAAATCCAAAAGGCATATGGATATGCATGCACTTATTTACTTGCGAGCACTTATGCACTTATTTACTTGATCCTCATTCCAATTATAAAGGGGTCATCTCCATTATCATGCCCAAACATGACACCCTTCCAAAGGATGCATAGCTCTGCTTGCACATGAAAACAAACAATTCTTTTCCACTTCTCATTTGTGTGTTGTCTAGATGTGTGCCAAATAGGTTGTTCAATTATTGTAAGCTGCTATGAATACTTATCACTGCTAAACATTCCTTCATGGGTATATCACCATCCACATCCATTGTGATATGGTTGAAGATCAACATCAGGATCTACACCATCATTTTGTGCAGCTGCTATAGGTAAGAAAATAGCCAACAAGGAGTGTCACTTCTACAGTTAGACTAGCCCCTAAATAGGCATGAAGATAGGATAGGACCATGTTCTTCATGTAGAACAAAAACCCTCAAGGTGTTTTCATATTCAAAAGAAAAAACCCTCTCTCATAATAAAATTCCCCAATAATCAATCTTCAAATAGTAGGTACTCTCTTCTCCAAGGCATAGATACAGGTCTTTGAACAAAGGTGCGACTCCTGCTCCAATTATACCAAATCTATCAATTCATAAAGGCACCCTCAAATCAGCATTAATATTTATCAAACATTAAAGTCAACAAGGGTTCCAAATGGAAGATTCATTGGATTTCCCTTGGACTGTGCATAGAAAGTAGAATCCCCCCTCTTCAGCATCTAATTAACATGTCTTCACTACTTGTAAAACATATACATCATAAGCTGGATATTACTATTTTTTTAGTCTTGAAATCTGTACTCCAATATTCAATATGCATCCTGCAAATCCTTTTGGAACAGACAAACTGAAAATAGCCATGTTATTCCTTTAAATTTTTTTTTGTCAATGGTATTGGATATCGAGCATGATTTCTATGACCCATTCTATCTAGTTCAAACTATTATTCTATTTTCTAGAATGTTTGCTTGAAACTCCAACCATGACAATAAGTGATATTTGAACATTGGTATCTCCATCTTGCTTAAAAGTCATTATACATTCTATCATCTAGCAACACTATCATAAATCTATGTCAACGGATAATATGGTGTATACTTAGCATGATATCTCCTTATCTCTCCATTGCCTCTTTTCAATGTCTAGAGCATCCATTTCCGCATAAACGAAGATAATTGTTTCAGTGATCTATGGTATTCTTGAAAATGCATGCCTAGTGGTAATCCTTGAGCTTAAGGACCACTACCAAGTGTAGTGGGACTTAGAATCCCATCTCCAATTCCAATGCAGTGCTTGTCAAAAACATAAACAAACTTACCAAACTGTTGCAGTGTAGTGTTGCCCTTAATATGAGTGATTCCAAATGTTATGAAAAGTATTGAAAAGGACAATAGATTGGCATCATTCATAACACCTTCACCAAATACCAGACTGTAAAGCAAAAGTGTCTCATCCTGACAAGATGATAATAAAATGTAGACATAATATCACATACTAGTACAAAAACCTGTCAATGTCTAGGTAAAAAATGACAGCATACCTTGCATAGGTAGATCAAATTTAGGTTCTTTCTAAGAATAACATAAAACAAAGTCAAGAGTAGTATTTGAGTCTTACATCCCACCCAATTATTGAAAACAAACATTTGAACCTTAGGGTTTTCAAAAACATAAAAGTACGTTCAATAAATGTATATATAAGACTAAGCAAATGAAGTAAATGATATCTTACTAAAAGCATAATATAAAGTCTTAGGCCATTTTCCTTTAAGGTCCCACAAAGAGAGCGGTCACTAAACCAAAAAAACCATTAAAAATGAAAGGAAGGGGTCTCTAAGGGTCACTCAAAGTCACTAATGACAATAGCCTTCTCTAGAGACTCATCTTCCTCATCATTTAGGGGCCCATAGGATCTTACGGTCTTGACTATGAGATGAATGTGTTATGCATGTACATACTTCTTTGGGGTGCTAGGTTATGGACACGAGAGATATTGCAGTGATCGAATTGATAAAATTCCTTTATCATCTTAGAAGAACTAGAATACCATGAAGTTTCAATTATAATGTATAGGGGGGCTCACAAATACCAATCCAAATTCATATGCATTAATTTATAATCTAATTCAATTTTACAACTTTTTTATCACTAAATTCTTGCATATGCTTACTTTTTCTTTGCGCAACATATTATGTGTGATATTGGAAATCAGTCAATTAAGTGGGCCATCTATTAGAAGATGTCCAACTGTGTACTTGTGAATAGATTTCCATCTTGTATCTCTTCTAATATCCATTGATAGACAATCATGGCTCTATTATGGATGGTTATACCCAAAGGTGACAAGATGATAACTAGAAAAAACTATGCAAAGACACCCACTAGTCCTTGATAGAGTTTACCTTAATTGAAAATTACCTCACCTTCTTATTTTGATGTTTCTACTTTGACTAAAATTGGATACTATGTTTCTTTTCTGTTTTGGCTTTAAGCCCTCATGCTAGCACTAGTGATTCTAGGAGATGCATTTCCAGTAGACTATCTAGAATTTTGTGTTGATCTGTGACCATTTTCCAGTGAGTTGGTGTTTGTTGAATGCTTGTTGGATAATATCTTTTTTCTGAATGATAGATTGATGCTTCCTTCTTGATGTTTGGCACTGGGGAGGATACTTGATCATTATCAGTACATTCAATATTTCAGTCCTGAAGACCGTCGATTTGCTACAGAAAGCTTCCTAGCTATTGATATCTGATTAACTGCGGAACTTCACTTTGGTGCTCTGGAATGTTAAATTCCATGCACATTTACCTCGTTGATTATTTCCCTACCGTCAATCTATTTTCTTGATACGATCTTAGCCATCCAACCTTTGCTAAATAAGTTGACTACAAATCCAAGACTCTCTATTGATTGATCAATCAAGCTCAATCAGACTTTGTGTGACTTTATCCCCTCATTGGATCTTCTCATGTGTATTTCCATATATTCCATCTCTTGCCCTGCCATCACTTATACCTTTGTCATTTCCGAATTCCTTTGACATCAATGACAATTTTTTCCAACACTACTCACATATCTAGTAGGAAAGCGAGTATGAGAAATCAAGATTAATAATTGTGCACATTGTTCCTTTGTCCACACATAAGGAGCAAATAGGTTTTCTATATTTTCCATCATCATATTTTTCAACCCAAATATTTGAATGAATCTTTAGTTCTTGAAGGTCTAGGTGTGATGGTACTGTATCATATGCAATAAAAAGAGTTTCTATAATAGAAGAAGCTATATTTTTTTCAGTATAAATAAAGTCAATAGTATTTCTAATGTTTATATGCTTAAAATATGACAACTTATAAAATATGCACAATCATTTTAAACCACTATAATTAAGTGAACATTCTTACTACCAGGAATGCCACCATTTTCAATCAACTGCATTTTTGTTTCTCCATTTTGAATAATCTAATCAATTGTTATTTCCAATGGTTCTTCATGATTCTCTTCTTGACCATTGAAACATGACTTTTGTCGACGATATGGATGATCCATTTTAAGGTAAGGACGACATCCAAAATAAATACACTTACACAAACTAATTGAATGCCTCACAAAACCCTTAAATATGCAAGTCGAACATCCATGGTATCCATGAATGTTAAGACTAGTCAATGTGCCATATGTTGGAAGATCGTGTATCGTAAACAACAAAGAAGCTCTTAAAGTGAACTTGATTGAATCATTGTACCTTGAAACATGAATTTATTCAATTCCTTTCCACAATTCTACTAGCTCTAAATAAATATCAATTGTATTTGAAGTCACACTTTCCTTTCTTGGTATAATCAATGACAACATCAATAAAATAGGTTTGGTTGCTAACCATGGAGACAAGTCATAATTTATCAAAAACACTATCCAAGTTGACCATTTAGTTCTCTAATCTGATAATGGGTTCACCCCATATAGAGCTAAAGCCAGACTTATATTACGAGGATCTTGGGAAAAATAAGATCATTTGTTGTCAAAGTCCATCCACATATCAGAATCAACCACAAGCCATTTTTTCCATTGACGCTCTTATTTTGGGCATGCCATTGCTTAAGCTCAACAATGTCTCAACATCTATACGTTTAAAGCAATGGTGGTATTAGTGGAAAGTGGAAAAGAACCTTTCTAGGATTTGAATTTGATTTCAACCCTATCTATATCTCTCTTCTTTACATTTTGGGCATTCATTATCACTTGCATGAATTTTGCGTAATAATACACAACCATTCACACATGTGTGGATGTTTTCATACCCTAAGCCTAGATTAATGATTTTCTCTTTAAATTCTCTCTGTTTTGTTGGAAATGTGGATTCATGTGGTAACAACCAATGTAGCAATGCCAATAACTCATCAACGCTACCATTTGTTCAACAATGCACCATTTTCAAACTAAGAATTAGAAGGATTGTTGACAATTGACTTAACTTGCAAGTATCATACACATGTTTTAAAGCATCCTCCATCAACTTATTCCAATGATCATTGAAAACCTCATTGAACATTATATCAAATTCAATCCCTTCATCTAAGGTTGGTGCCTCTTCATCTACGTTTGTTTCCACTTTGTCTATCTTTGGTGCCTCTACATATGTCATGTTTTGCAATTGTATCCTATCATGATAAACACTTTCAGAGAAAGGGGTTGTACCGCTATGACCATATTGCATAATATGTTCATTAATCACTCATATTTTTCTCATCTTCCCACCACAACAAATAGTACATGGACATGCATATTTCTAAAATCCCTTCTCATCGGTTATTATTTCTTCATGTGCATGGTATTCAGCCATTGACAAAACTGGGGGTTGAATCATTTTCAGTTTTCTTCATTCAATTATGACATAGGTGTGCCACTCTTACTTTCAACTATTTTCATCTATCTCATATTGAATTTAAATGCATCAAAACCAATTCCTGGAGAGAAAAGGGAACTGAGAACAACAAAGCTAAAGAAAGTCTACAAAACAAAACTTGGAATCCTGGCATATTAAAAACAGTAGAGAGAGAAAAAAGTAGTAGAACTAGTGTGCAAAAATGACTGTATCATAAATTTTGGGATTCAGGAGGTTTAAAGAAAGTACAGACATATGACGAGGAGGTCATAAATTTTCTTGTTGTGGGAATATAACACAGCAACATTTTCTCCCATTGGAAGGTTTAAATTTTGATCGGACCAAGGATATCTATTTTTTCTAAGAAGGGGTTCCCATTGTAAAATAAGTGTATAACGCTTAAAGTTGACAAGCTTGACTTATAAGTTTCTAAGTTAGTGAGGTGTCAACAGTGAATCATTAGGTTAGTAATGTATATTCCAAAAGGAATGCAATCATTTACACAGCCTCAATGAGAGTCACTCCCTACATCTAAGTATTGATTGACTTAATAACTTATTACTTTATTACATGATGACTTTATTAAAACATGAAGTACCCCTAAGTTTTTTCCCATCCAAAAGAGATATTGAGGGGAATTCCCTCTTAGGAAAAGAGAAAATAATGAAGCATATCGTTGCTATATTGAATGTTAGGATAGTAATTAGTATCTTAAGTTGTTGACAGTATAGTGTTTAATGTTAGATGTACAACCAAACATTAAACTCTAATCACTCAACGAATAATAATAAAGGAGCTTGGATAGTTTTCAAGGGAAGGATAAACAATGTAAATAAGGAAACCTAGAATAATCCCACAATATGTATGTACTATAAAAATCCAAGTGATACGGTGCAAGAAGGAAACTAAATTGCAATGCAATTATAAATATTGAAATTTATCCACAGAAAAATTATGAAGGGTCGTAGTTGTGGAATCTATTAACTTACTTAGAACCCTTACATACTAGAAATTGGATTAATATCAATGCATGCATGGTATATACTATATACTATATATATTCTAGCATATTACAGCTAGAAAACAGTTTTTTCAAAAAAATTAACAATGAAAAATTATAAAGGGTTGTAGTTCTGGAGACAAATTATGACTATGATTTGAGAAACACTAGTTAGTTGTTGTATTGTAGGGGAAACATCACTTATCTAGTTTGTCATTTCATTTCTTGAAATGGTGTGTCATCATGCTGTGTGAAGGTTCTTAAAGTGCACATCTCTGCGTGTGAAGTACACATTTCATGCTTGCCCAAAAGAGCATATTAAAACCAATGATATTTAAAAGGAAAATACATTTCATTCTGAAAAATGATCATCAATCATTGCCTATTTGAGTTTAGGAATGAAGTTGAAATAGAAGAGTGCAAAAGGAAAAAAAACAAAGTCCAAATAGAAGCTCAACATGTTTAACAAGTAATACAAGAGGCATGAATTTTTTCCAAAATCTCAAAAAGTATATATGACCTATCTTTGTTTCCTAATGCATATACATCACTCCATCAACAAAGGAGTAGTAAAATGATAAGTGACAAATAGAAACAATTTCAAACAATGACATGATATACCTACACAATATCTAATGCCACAATGAGAAACAAAACATTTATAGGAGAACACAAGCTAAATAACTTGCATACTATTGAGTGGTGAATATTTCATTGCTTTAATATTATATTAAAAATCCATCCACACCTACACCTTGAGGTCTATACAATTGTTCCCCATCATTTTCCCTCCATCAATCACCAGTCACCATGCATTCCATGTATTCCTTATATCATGGCATATTTAAACTATCACACGCAAGCACACACACTCTATGCATGTGATTTATGCATTGGTATTGTTTTTTTGACACCATGTTTTCTGATTGTAGTTGTTGTATATCAAGAAACTAGACACCTCAGCTTCCATGTTACAAAAGGATGATGATTTTTTGGAAGTGGTCTCAATTATTTTGAAGCATCGACACGTCAATATTGCAGAGCTTATTGTTTATTTTGTTAAGCACAACCAACACATACTTCTTTATGAATACACGAGTAATGGAACTCTTCATGACATACTCCATTCATGGGATGAGATGAGCAAGAAATTATCATGGAATGTTCATGTTAATATTGCTTTAAGAGTAGAAATGGATCTCGAGTAAGTTGTATAATCTAAATTTTACTATACTATTGTTAGGTGGGGATGATTTTAGACTTCTTTCATTGAGAGAAGAGAAACAACTGTGCAAGCTTCTTACATTTTTTTGATGACCCAATATAGTAACCTCCAAGAAATCTGCCAAACTTCTGTAGTTCATTGAAACTTGAATTCTGTAAATATTCTCCTGGATGATGAACTCAACCCCCATCTACCTGAATGTGGTTTGGAGTCCTTTATATCTTTTGGTTCTAAAAGTTAGGTAAACATTATTCACTTGGATCAAGGTTTTCGTCCCTCTATTCCATGGGTTATACTATTGTTGAACATATGTTGTCAACGTATGCAATTGGGAGGTGCTCTTTTATCTTTATCTTGTATACCACATGCTAATATCATTTGGTTATGGTGCTCCTGAGTTTTCAATGTCAATAATCTATAATGTGAAGAGTAATGTATATAGTGTGGGACTTCTAACATGACACAAGCCCTTGGAAAGGTATTGATTTAGTTGATTTTTGCAATTTCCAGTGAATATGTATGACCAATAGAACCATATATATATAATCTCCCCTTTTTTGGAAATGTTTCCTTTTAATATCAAGAAGTAGTACAAATGGATCAAAGAGCTTGGGAACCGCAAGTGGCCTATTTTCATGGAAAAAATAGATTTGAATGGTATTTTGCTTGGATAGGTTACCAAGATAGGGGGGACTCTGTTAAAGTCATCCAGGACCTGCACATAGACTCGACTTCCTATTTGTGCCTATGGGGGAATTGAATTTGGTGGGGGTACATTTGACTTTATTCACCTCTGAACCATGATCACAATAGAATCACATATATATTTTTCCATATTATTTGTTTAATAATTTTTTTTGTGCATGCCTTTGTTGAAAATTTGAAAGTTGAAAGCTAAGTTGTGGCAAACTAATTTGCAATCGCTAAGGTACCCAATGTAATATTATGGAAAATATAAAAACTTGTTTGAAGTGTGCATGCATTCTGGGGGTCTAGATGAAAGGGGGTCTTCAAGGAGGTTCAGTATGCCCCTATCATTGCTAGAATCACCCCCTATAATATTTTCCTTGATTATTTTACTTTGATAAGATGTTTCCGCAATAATGATGCTCACCTAGTTATATTGTAAACGCAATTTTAGCACCGTCTGTAGGAATTCATCGAGTATAAAGTATTTATCTATGGATATTACCTAATATTAGGCTTCCTTACATGCTTTATGATGTAGGAGCATCCTGATATCCATTCAAAATTCAAGCTCAATGTATGATCAGGCCTAGAAGGGCTCTTCAATCCAGAATTGATGGTCCTTGAACCATCACATTGTAAATAAACCTATGTTTTATTTTATTCTAGATAGATGGTGAGTCAATTAGGTGAGTCACTAAGAGAATGAGTGATTCATTGGTTGAGTCACTATGTGAGTGATGAATCATGTAACAAAGCCCTAACTAATGGTAGCAAGTCATAGGATAGATGTGAGAGTTTGTTGTAATTAGGGTTAGGTAGCAAATTATGAGGATATGAATCAGAATTGGTTCATGAATCCAATTGTATAAATATGTAAGCCAACAAGGCATAGATAGACAGGTTAATAGAAGACAAAAGACATGATAGATAGATAGAGGTAGCAGAGATACAGAGGTCAGTAGGGCTTGTAGGAATCAAGCAAAGCCAATCAAAGATGTATGAAGCCTATGGAGATTAGAACACAGGTTCTGAGACAAATTTTCATGTACAGTTTCATTATGTGAATGAAAAATCCTATTTCGCTATAATCTCTGTGTGTAAATGTAATTTTGTCTAAATGTGTGATTTCACGAGCATATGTATGAATTCTTGATTAAATCTCTATTAATGAGTGATAAGCTTGTGTGTAAATTCATGGCTTGTGAGAGGGAGATAAATAGAGATCGATTGATTGATTCTCTGATCAATTGAAGGAGAGTTAGGTGAATAATCCATTGAGATTTCATGAATGAATAACCTTGTTGCAGGTTATGTATTAGAGATCGTTCATTGTAAGGATCGATGAAAACTAAGAGTTAATCCCGTGCAGGATTAGATGACCGAGATAATGGAAGGAGTAAATTAACGGCTAAAGATGGATTTCATAAGTTGGAGTTATGCTTGAATTAACCCAGCTTTTCCTAAATTAAATCATCCGCCTAAATACAGATCGTGTGGTGGATATTGAAGCCGACGAAGATCAATGGTCAGAAATGGATTTCACAAACAAAATAGTAAGGAGGATAGAAAAGCAGTTTGGATACGAAATCAGAAAGTGATCATCGTGAAAGAGGATTGAGATAAACAGACGATGTTGATCATGGAAGCAGGTCAATGGTCCTCAGCTATTTTGCAGGGAGAAGTTGTGTGGTCTAAAGAAATTCTGATGTGCACAAAATATTTAGAAAATCTGCCTTATGATGTTTTGAATTCCACCGTTGATCTAGATCTGACGTTCATAGTTAATTTTTGTACAAAAAGGGACGTAGATCCATAGAGTTAGATTGTGATTTGGTGCATCTGGATATAGATCAACGATTGAGAGCGAGCCCATAGTATATCAATGGTTCGAAAAGAGGCTTGTGGGAGAGGAAAGGCAGAAGTACAAAAATTTGAGAATTCAAAAAGTTGATAAGCCGAGTTCCATAACCCAAACTGAAAAAGTGGAAAAGTGTGGAAGTGCCGAAAGTGGAAAGTCATAAATTGCAAAATAGTGTTTTCCAATTTTCGCAACCCGTAGTGGAAAGGATGGTGTGTAAATAGAAAGTTGCAGAATGAAGGTTTAACACATCAATTTGGCTATCATGAATGGTTTAAAGTCACTCCATGCTCTAAATTTCATGTGTTTGATCTCATAGGTTGTAAAAAGTATGCCACCAAGGTGGGGTTGGCATCAGTTTTGGTATCAGAGCAGAAGAATAAGGATTCTGCGTGAGGGGTAAATCTATTTCCAATTTCCAATTCATTTTAAATTGAAGGCTAACAATTGTGTTGAGAGGATTAGTCAGGTGAGATTATTCAGAATTAATTAAATTGCAGACAGAGGATGTGTGGTTTAAATTGATGTTATCCACAGAAGAATGCAGATGAATAGATAAAAAATATCTGGAAGAAGATATTTTGAAGATAGTGATGGAGATATTTTCAGCCAACTATATAAGTGAAAATTCTGAAGGTATGGATTGTTTGATGTTTGTATTTTGACTCTGGTTATATGAATTTATTAGCAACAACGAACAGAGAAGTTCTTGAGAAAAGGAAAGAGGAAGCAGTGGTAGAACTTGAGAAATATAATAGAGGATTGGACAAGAGAGGAGTAGTGCATGTTCTCAAAAGAAGGAGTGGACCTGCAGAAGACAAAAAGAGAAAAGGATATGCTCAAAAGTTTCTAGTGAGAGGACCAAAGAAACCAAAATGACAAGCTCAAGGAGAGATAACTTGTTTAGGTATAGCAGGCAAGTATGAAGAATTTTTGAAGGTGAAGGCTTCATTACAGTCTACAAGTGAATAGGATGAAGTTCATGAAAGAGGAGAAGGAGATAGAAACAATGATTATTGAATTTTGTTGCAGGGGTTTATAGAAAAGGCATAGCAGAAGAAAGAAGAAAGAGAGTCAAGAAGAATGTAGCAAGGAATTGATAGAGTTATCAAGAGACATTTTGTGGTTTGCGAAGCATCTGCAAGTTGTTGAAGAAAATAACAAGAGGTATGGCTGGATCATGAAAATGGAGATAAGATTCCCTTCACTACAGGTGAAGTTGTAGAAAAAGATGTTTGCTGGATTGAAGGAAGAACTCACGGAAGCTGAGTCTGAGATAGAGGTTTCATATTGTGAACATGAATAAATTCTTTGCTTGGAGAGGATGATGAAGCAAAAAAAGAGAGACCAATTGAGAGTCTCACTGTAAGGAGTACAGATCAACTTATGGAGGAGATGACTATGAGGCTGAATGAGGAAAAAAGGTATTTTTTTTTAGACTAATGATTTAGTTATGATTGCAAGTTTTGTTGCAGATGATAGATAGTCTTTTGAAGTTGTCTTAAAATTTGATGAAGTCAAGTATGATGAAGAAAGTCTCTCAAATGAGGAAAGTCCTGAAGTATTGCAGCAAAAGGAACTCATTGATGAGTTTCTTGATGGAGGAAAAAAGTAATTTGAAGATGATATGAAGATGAAGGAAGAAAAAGAAATGTACAAAGACATTTGTACAAGGCAGAATCAAAATTCTATTCTGATGAAGGAAAGAGTTGAAGAGTTACCTTGGACTCTCATAAAGTCTAGAGAAATAGATGATGGTGAAATATTGATGTTGTGTTCATATCAACACAACAGGTGGATTCCAAAGGAAATATCAACAGGGGCTTTAGAGTCTCATGTTTTTGAAACTGATTTTTGGTGTATGAATGCAGGTATTGAAGCACAGTTAGATGATGTGTCTATGCAGGTTGTGAATCCTAAGATGGATGCTTTTGGGAAGAATGGAAAAATAAAAATTGGACCATTGAAAAAAGAATATGTTCACTATTGTAAGGAAGAACATAAAATCATCTTGGAAAAATATGGTGCAAGAGAGGGATTAGCTAAAGGTCTCGTGAACTCTTGGGAGAGTTCAGACCAACAAAATAATGCATTGATAAGAGATTCAATGGGAGATAAAAGTTTCAATATTTTTGAAATTAATGAATTGTGTATATATGTAGGAATAACATGTGATGAACCTTGTGAGGTTGTCCCAGAGATAAATGAAGAAGAAGAATACCCATGTATTCTTGACATGGACTAAATCCAGAAGTTTTTTCTAGGATTGAAGAACGAGATGACATGATCTCTTGGAGATAAAAAAAAGAGAACACTTGCATATTTGGATAGTGGTGTTACAAACAAACATGGGAAGAAATATTTCGTGACACGGGAAGATACTATATTTCCTCAAAAGAGTGATCAGTATGTAAAGGAATTTGCTATTGCAGAGTTAGATAATGAAGACAAAGATAAATTTTCTAACCTTAGAAAGTATGAGAAGAGTTAGAAATGCAAGAAGATTGGTTAATCAATCCAAGGATTGATAAAGATTAATTCTTAATGTTCAATGATAGCATTGAAAATAGCATATAGCAGGTAAAAGCACTGAATTATCTTGTAATTTAGTGGATAGCAGCAGAGAGTCAAGAGAACAACAATGATTTCAGGAAAAGAAGATGTAGGTGTACCAGACAAAAGATAGACTAGACATGGAGATTGAAGAACTAAGGTTGTTGATAGTGAAGATGTCTCAGAGAAGGAATGAGGAAAGAATGAAGATTTACATCAGCAAAGAAAATAGGCAAAATAGTGGCAGAAAAAAGATGGCAGAAGAAGAATGCAGAAACAAAGCTACTGGAGCATTGCAACAGAAAATTTGGAGACCAAGAGAACTGAAGATGACAAATACATAACAACATGATAAGATGGATGATCAGCTTCAGAACAAGGTTTGGGATCCATGCATATTGAATATGGAAGGTTATGACCATGAGGTCATATTTCTTTCTTCCTAGGGAGTCTGATGCAGGAGCATCCTGCTCTCCATTCGAAATTCAAGCTCAATGTCTAATCAGGCCGAGAAGGGGTATTCAATTCTGAATTGATGGATTGATGGTCCTTGAACCATCACATTGTAAATAAGCCTACTTTTATTTGATTCTAAATATATGGTGAGTCAATTAGGTGAGTCAGTAAGAGAATGAGTGAATCATTGGTTGAGTCACTATGTGAGTGATGAATCATGTAACAAATCCCTATCTAATGGTAGTGAGTCATAGGATATATTTGATAGTTTGTTGTAATTATGGTTAGTTAGTAGATTATAAGGATCTGATTTAAAATTGGTTCATGAATCCAATTGTATAAATCTGTAAGCCTACAAGGCATAGATAGACAGGAAACTAGAAGACATAAGACATGATAAATAGATAGAGGTAGCAGAGATATAGAGGTCAGTAGGGTCTGTAGGAATCAAGTAAGGCCAATCAAATATGTATCAAGCCTAAGGAGATCAGAATGCAGGTTCTGAGACAAATTTTCATTTACAGTTTCAATGTGTGAATGAAAAATACTATTTAGGCATAACCTCTATGTGTAAATGTAATTATGTCTGAATGTATGATTTCACAAGCATATGTATGAATGCTTGATTAAATATCTATTAATGAGTTATAAGCTTATGTATGAATTCAAGGCTCAGTGGGAGGGAGAAAAATAGAGATCGATTGATCAATTCTCTGATCAATCGAAGGAGAGTTAGTTGAATAATCCATTGATATTTCATGAATGAATAACCTTGTTGCAGGTTATGGAGAAGAGATCAATCACTGTAAGGAACGATGAAAAATGAGAGATAAGCCTATGCAGGCTTATATGATTGAGATTGTGGAAGGAGTAAATCCACGGCTGAAGATGGATTTTACAAGTTGGAGTTATGCCTGAATTAACCTAACTTTGCCTAAATTAAATCGTTTGCATGAATATAGATCGTGTGGTGGATATTGAAGCCGAATAAGATCAATGGTCACAAACGAATTTTGCAAATGAAATAGCGAGCATAGAAAAGGATTTGGGATGGGAAATCAGAAAGTGATTGCCACAAAAGAGGATTGAGATCAATGGATGAGGTTGATTGTGGAAGCATATCAATGGTCCTCAAATATTTCATAGGGAGAAGTTGCGAGGTCCAAATAAATTATGATGTGAATGACATCTTTATAAAATCCACCTTGCGACGTTTTGAATTCCACCGTCGATCTAGATCTAATGATCATAGTTAATTTCTGCAGCAAAGGGATGTAGATCCACAGAGTTAGATCATGATCCACATCTGGAGACATATCAATGATTGAGATAAAACACACAGTAGATCAATGGTTGAGAAAGAGGCTTGCAGAAGTGGGAAGGCGGAAGTCCAAAAACTTAAGAATTCAAAAAGTTGATAAGCCGAGCTCCACAACCCAAACCAAAAAAGTGGAAAAGTACGGAAGTGTAGAAATGCATAATGTCGAAAGTCAAAAATTGCAAAACTGTGTTTTCATATTTTCGCAACCCATAGCGTAAAGGCTGGTGCGGAAACAGAAAGTTGTAGAATGAAGGTTTAACACAACAATTTGGCTGTCATGAAGGGTCTAAAGTCCCTCCTTGCTCTAAAGTTCATGTGTTTGATCTCGGAGGTGGAAAAAAGTATGCCAGCAAGGTGGGGTTGACATGACTTTGGTATTTCCATTAAAGGTTGGGCCTTTTCATTATGGATTCATTTCTAACCCTATATTTCAAAGACCCATTTTGTCAATTCTATCATATGATGATGATGATAATGTTGATCATTTGAAAAAAATAATTCTCCCTACTCACATTCTTTCACCAGAACACCATATAGTGTGTTGTTGTGGGAATCAATTCTTCATCCAATAAATAATAGTTGTGCCTTCTTTTTGGTCCACTTTAATAAAAGGAACTATTCTCAATCATACTGATCTAAAAATACCACATGGATGTCCAAGAGCACTATCCTATTGTTGTCCCTCTGAATATTCGCCTTGTCTATATAGATAAATAAGCTTCAAGTATCACACCCACTATAAGTCCTAGACCTCCCCCTCTCTAGGACTCTTGTGAAAGTGGGGAATCCCTTAGTGTTTTGCATAGATTTATACCCACTATCACCTCAATATAAGTTGTGGATTCTTCTCAGATACTACTTTTCCATGCCAAGGGGATTTCCCTAATCTGTCCTTAATGTTTGTCTTGAAATCATATTGTTTTTATTTCTAATTATTGTTAATATATTTTGGGAATAAAAATTCAAATCCGTCACGAAGAGGTGAACTAGGTATCAACCCCAAATCGGCATGCTAAAGGTCAACTCTCTAAGGAAACAAAATTTCAAACCCTATCCTAGGTTTAACCTCATTTTCTATACGTTTGTAAAGGACACCATGTTTGGGAAATATCTTGAGGCAAAAAATTGTAAAAAAATAGGGGCTAAAGTTTGTCTAAAGGACAATTGCTACTCACAACCATAAATGATGACCAAGAATGGAGAGGCAAAATTGACTGCATAGGATGGATTATTAGCCTAGGAAGGATGGGGAGGTTCGGTTGTGATCCTTGAGAGTGAAAATAATATCACTATCAACAAAATTCCAACCACAACCACATAGTGCCTTTCCATTGGGTGCCTTTACCTCTCACTCTATGAAATAGATTTGAAGATGGGAATGCATAGTAGGAATATTAAATGCACAAAACCCTATAAAATCAAGAGGAATATAACCTTAAGTTGATAATAATTATATTTCACTACCAACTCTAAAAATTAGGCTTCATTTATGTACAAACTATGAAAATATCAGTATAAACTGTAAAATTCAAGCTTCATTTCAACCAAATTAACATTTCATTGCAGGATCCACCTCCTAGACAAATGATATCTCCCAAGGAACATATAGAATACAACTTCCAAGGCGCATGAGATAGAGGAGAGGAAATAGGGCATTTGCTTACCTCAAAAGGAGATGTTGTTTTCAACTCTACTAGTACAAGAGCCTCCAATGCTAGAGAAGCATTCATGCTCCTATTTGGAAGCCGCCAAGTTCTCTCCAATGTTGTATTTTTCTCCATTGTAACAAGTCCAAATATGTAGATGTGAATTGGAAAAAACTCGACTGCAATTTTTCACCAACGTGAGCTATTTAATGACTTATAGGATGATTTCATGCCCTACTCAACAGATTTCATGCCCCATTCAACTAGTTTCACACTACATTCAATCAGTGTAATTCCATCCCTACTCAAATAAAACCCGTCCCCTATCACCAAGCCAAAATTTTTCGCTAATCAATGGTTTTTTTATGACCGAAACACTAGTAAATAAACTCCATTGATGACCACTCTATAAAAACTCTGCTCAACATAGTTTGTGGTTGTGCCTGCATAGAGCTCTATGTAGTGATGAAGGAACCAAACATAGAACCCATCTCTTCCCATCAAACCATGATACCGCATTAAGGCTTATCATTATTCCCCTAAGTGGTCACAATTGGGGCACCAGACAACGAACAAATGGCACTTTCCAAACAAATTATGTTTTGTAATAGGTAGGATGTAATGTGAATTGTGGCAATTAATCAAAACATATGTCATATAATAATATATTATTATTATTATTATTATATTATATATAATAATAATAATATATTATATTGCTTATTATTATATTATATAATAATAATATATATTATATAGTTGCAGGTTATAACAAAATTGTGGTCATGGGGATATTTTTATATGTTAATGATGGTATAATGAATCTAGTTGAAACATCATGACCAAATATTTGGTGTCTAATTTCTAGGATGAAGTTGTAGAGGGGATAATCACTACAACAAAACCTTGTGATTAGTGTCTCTTTTAGCTTCCATTTTAGCGTCCACTATCACTTTTAGTGTATTTTTCATCATTTTTTGGACAAAGTGGACGCTTTTCTATGAGATGGCACTTTTAATGGCATTTTTTGTGTCCCTTTTTAAAAGTTGGCGCTATTTTGGATGCTAATTAGCATCCGAATTAGTATCTCAATTAGTGTCCCAATTAGCATCCCAATTAGAGTCCCAAATAGTCTCCCAATTAGCATCCCAGTTAGCATCTCAATTTGGCATCCCTTTTAAAAGTTGGCGCTATTTTGGACGCTAATTAGCATCCCAATTAACATCCCAAATAGCGTCCCAGTTAACATCCCAATTAGAATCCGAATTACCGTCCCAATTATCATCTCAATTAGCATCCCAATTAGCGTCCCATTTTAAAAGTTGGCATTATTTTGGATGCTAATTAGCATCCCATTTAATGTCCCAATTATCATTCCAATTAGCATCCCGATTAGCATCCTAATTAGCATCCCAATTATCGTCCCTTTTTAAAAGTTGGTGCTAGTTTGGACACTAATTAGCATCCCAATTAATGTCCCAATCAACATCCCAATTAGAATCCCAATTAATGTCCCAATTATCGTCCACAGAAGCATCCCATATAATTCCAAGAATAGCCTCCAAAAAAATGTCCTGAATAACATAGCACCATATATTAATCTTGGATTAGTGATAGGAATTACACCATGAATTTTGGCAGGAAAAACATCCAACATAGCACCAAGTATAGATCCAGGAATTGCACCTAGAAAACATCCAACATAGCACCAGGTATAGATCCAGGCATAGCAGCTGGAATAATGCCAAAAATTTCGAAAGGAACTACTGTTATAGCTGATTTTACCACACCTAGTGAATCACACTTATATGGCCTTCCCCTGTCCCTCTGCAGACTCCTTAGACCCCATGGACCTTTTTTATACCTTTGATGTTTCCAAGATCATCCCTAAAAACATGCTTAAATTGTTGTACGTGACTTTTAAACCCTTTCTCGTGTATATACGTGGGTTTGACCCCTAAAACCACGTACATCGGGATGTGTGGAAAAGGCCAAATTATTTTGGAGTTTTCCTTGATGTGGATCCGACTCACTTGTCTCCTGGCCTTCCATATGCCTTGAGATTGCTTGGATTTGACCCTTCATTTCCCCATTGAAGAGATATATAAGGAACCCTTTGGATACATCGAAGCATATGAGATTTGAGAGCAAAGAAACTATAGTCCATTGTTGTCAGAACTTATACTTTAGTCTGCATCCCTTTGTCCCTTGGAGCACTTTTATGTTCTTTCCAAGCTTGACTTTTGCTTGTGAGCTTGCTATCGAGAGATGGAGGATTGAGGTGGTGGAGGCCCAAGTGGGGGATTCAGTTTCTCCAATTCGCAGATGTGCCAATAGAGGTTGTCACTCTTGTAATCTTTGTTTTTATATTAATAGAAATATATTTTCCTGTCCAATAATGTGTATTTGAATGAGTATTTTATCCATGGAAGATTTCAAATGCTTATATGTTATTGATTATATATGCTAGAGTAGATCTAACAACAATATATATAGCATGCTTGTCTTGTTTACTAATTTTTGAGGAAGTAATTTATCAATTCAAGATGGAGTTGGAAAGCACAATGGAGATCTACATGAACCATCTAGAATAAGGTACGAATTGAGATCCTTTAGTGTTAGATATTTGATTTCTCTTGCATATTGGAAAGGATTGATTTCTGGAGTCAAGCTGTCTGTTGTGGTACCCCAAGCCACAGGAATTTCTCTTCATAACAGAATTGGCGACTCCACTGGGGAGTTCCTAGTAGTTGTCCTTTGGGGGTTTCTATCGGTATTCAATGATTTTGAATTGCTCTTATTTCTCTGTTTCTGTGTCGGGTCTGGGGGCATGTTTGCCTAGTATTGTCTGATTGGTGTGAATTTTGTCTCAGCTTGTCTATTTGCCTTTATTTTTATGCACTTTTCTTCCTATACACAATTTTTTAACTCACAATCATGTATATACGCGGTTTTGACTGCTATATCCGTGTAAATATGCGGGTTTACTGTGAACAGTCACGTATGCCCTTAGTTTTGCCTTCTAGAGGAAGATTGATTGTTGCTGGGTGAATTTTGATGATTGCTGAGTCTCCTTTGATACTGCTAGAGTCCATATACACCTCTATTTCTAACCAGAGACACCTTTTTTAAGGTAATTTTTTTTAAGAATGTTCTTGTCATTGCATTTTTTATTTTTTGTTTTGGGATTAGTGCATTAGGTCTCTTTTACCTTAGTACTTTGAGTGAGTGTTGTTTGATTGTGCTTGCAGATTCTGGGGGTGGTAGAGTCATTCTTTTACTTTATTGTCTCATTTTTATTCAAAAAATCCAAAAATATTTGCTTCTTTGCATCATTATGCATTGCATTTTGCATTTTGCATGGTACTTGCACTAGGTTTGCTTTGAAGTATTAGTCAGTATTTCATATAGGAACAATTGCATTTATCATTTGAAGACAAATTTTGCATTTCACGTAGTAGCATTCCTTGTTTTTCATTGGACATAATGCATTTGCATTGATTGTTAGGTGTGCATTTTTCTTCATGTTGCGTCATAACACCATTGGTTGCACGACCATCTACCTCTTTTGAGTAATAAAGCCAAATAAAATCAACACTTAATTAAAATGGATTACACTATTTTCTTTGATAGGGTACACCAACAAGATTAGGTTTTAGGGTCTTGGAATAGTTCATGTGAGTAAATTCTTGAATATCACTAAACAACAACATGTATGTGTTTGTCCAGGTGAGAGTGTGAAATTCCTTGGTATAATTAGTGTTTCTCAGGATCCTCCTCTTACAAGGGAGTTAAGTACGAAGCAATGTGAGCGGTTATTGATGGGGATGACCCCTAGTCATAACTGAGTAGCACCAGAGATATTTCCAGGATTGTATTCGAATCTGGGGGCTCTTTCAAGAGTTTCGAGCTTTGCTACCCTGCCCATACGGTCAATTCCTCCTACGACTGTCCACCTGAGCATTGATTATATTGAGGTGACCTTAGTTGCCTTACCTAGGATATCGAGGGGGTACTTTGCAGGGGTTATTCTTCAGGTGTCCCGGCTAGGTTGGGGTCGGACAGCACAGTTTCTTTACGCGTTGAAGCTGAAGGCCACAATAATTGGTTAGGAACCTTCGTTTGTTGTGTATGGGAGTCTCAAGCCTCTCCTAGGCGAGACATACCTGCTTCATTCTAGAGCTCACTTATCCTACCCTTGATTGCTTGTGTTTGGCTTTATATTTTATTGGTATATGCTCTGTGCACATTAGCTTGCCTAGGGTTTGCATAATTAGAGAGTCTTTTACATATTTTGAGTCATTGACTCGCACATTGATTCACACATGATGGGAGATCATGGAGATGACACTCTTGAGTTTCCTTCTCCACTTCGCGAGATGGAGGACAAAGAGTTTACTCCTACATTTGATCCTTCACCTTATATTATTGCACATTCTGGGTTTGATCCTTCACATGATAGACCTACTCACTCTAGCTATGATCCCTCATTCATGGGTCGTCGGTGTTGGATGTTGGGAGATGACACTCATCATGAACCTGCAAGCACTGGTTATGGTATGCCTGGTATCCCCACACATGATCTGGAATTTCATGTCGAGTCAAATTTTGAGCTTAACACTACGCCTGGGGGCACTCCTATTCCTTACGATGCAGAGAGGTTTGGGAGCACAAGTCATATTGCACCTTCCATCTCGGCGGTGGAAGCTACATCACACATTCATCCTAGACCTAGTGTTAGTAATCCTATTAGGATACCAGACCCAAGATGAGTGACTATAGGGAAAACCACGTACATAATTTCACATGTCCCTTCGTCCTCTATTCCTTATTCTTCAATTGATATTCCTCCCCCTTATTCATGTGGTCCTTCGGGCCGGAACATTGCTACGAGTCATGTCCGTACTGCTGCTACTCATACAGTTGTGTCTCAGAGTCAAGTACCTCCTGTTGTTTCAGGAGGTCATATTCCTACTTTTGGAGGTCATGTTACTACTTTCGGAGCGTATATTCCTACTTACGAAGTGTCTCATGGGACATCTCATGGGATGTCTTATGGACATTATTATGGTACGTAGTATGGATAGGGTTATTCACCTTATGGGTACGGGTATCAAAAACCCACTTACTCTCTGAATTATGGCTTTGTAGCCCCACATATTCAAAGCACACCACATTATGGTGCTTCCATGCCACCCTACACGGGTCAAACGGGAGGAGGGTACTATGGCCAAGGCCATGGTGGTTACGGTAACAGCCCTATGTGAATCAAAACTATCAGGGAGCGTGGCATCAACCTACTCAACCTAGGCTCCCTTCCTCACAATGCTAAATCTTCCTGACTTGTTGAGACTAACGAACGATCCTGTATCTCATGACCCGGCTTGGCCAACTATCCCTAATAAGCTTCCCTCAGACATTCCCAAATTCGAGGGCAAACCAGGAGAATATCCAAGTGAATATGTTACTACATTTCACCTATGGTGCTCTTCAAATTCCTTACATGAATATTCGATCTATTTAAGGCTGTTTCAATGCACCCTTACAGGGCCTGCCGCGAAATGGTATATAGAGTTACCTAGGGGGGAATTCACTTTATTAGATGACCTAGCTATGTATTTTCTCAACCACTTCCGGCTACCAGTGCATGACGACGTTGGTACGAAACTCTTGTTGACATTTTGGCAAGATAAAGCCACACATATCTCGGACCATATCCAAGAGTGGCGTAGACGGAAGAGATTGATTAAAGCCTTCATACTGCCAGAGTTTCTCCTCGAGTGGTTCCTTAAATCATTACTACCTTATATAGCGAAGAATGTTTCTACATCCGAAGTTCAGAACGAGGAACAAGCCATTTTTAGGGCCCAGGAATTGGACTTGATTTATGCTCAATCTGGTTTGCTATATGAGATCATTCCAAATGCTTTGCATTCTAGTTTCGACCCTAAGGTTAAACCTAAACCAAATGCTAATGGCATTGTTGGTTGTACGAGTGCCAAATCTATAGATTCGGTTTTGCAACAGGTCAGTTAATTGTCTATCAACCAATCTACCTTGGATCAAGCCACGGCTTCATCTCAACCCACCCAAAAGATGAGTGTGCTTTCGGTGCAATCATTGGACCAGAAGGGTAAACAGCAACCCGAAAGGAATAGAAAGAAGGGTAAGAACAATTGTAAGGGTGGGAATAGAAATTAAAATTCCTATCCTAAGGACAAGAACTCCCAAAATGCTGGGGGGGACAAGAAACCTAAATGTAAGGTTAAATTTCCTTGCAAGTTGTGTAAGGAATATCACCTCACTCACTTGTGCCCCCGTATCGAAGAAGCCTCGAGATTCATAGCGCAGGGCCCAGCTGTGCTGACCAACCCTTTACCTCATAATCAAAACATGAACTCGAGGACCCATGATCAGTCTAGTGGTGATCAAGATCCCCTGGAGTCTAGTGGTCATGGTTGCATCAATATGGTGTGTGCTACAAAGGTTGTGACTCATACGAAGGACTATGGTTCATCAAAACCCAACCCTGGAAAGGTACCTAATCCACCAGGGACCCCTTTGCATATTGAAAAACCCATGGATAAACCTAAAGCTACACCTCGCATTCCTAAGGGAGTCCTTAAGTGTTCGGGGCACAATCCTAATGCTCAAGCTGACCAGAACTATTCTGTTGTCGAGGATTTGGGCCACACTCCTTGTGCGATGTTTGCACTAGAAGTACTTCAGAGTTGTCCTTCATAAAGGAAGGCTTTGCTTTCTGCCTTTGGTGTGAATGATGATAATTCTTCCTCCGTGATCAAATTTGAAACCGCAGGACTGTAGCCTCGCTTTCCTTATTATGTGTCTCTCTTGATTCATGTACAATGTCTTAACATGACCATGAAGCGCACTGTGATTGACGAAGGCACTGCTACTTCTGTGATGTCTTTTTCGTGTTGGAAGGGTTTGGGTTCCCTCGAGTTGTCTAAATCTGCTACCATGTTGACTGCTTTTGATGGGAGATTGTTTAGGCCGCATGGGATTCTTCCTTCTCTTAAAGTCCATTTGGGAGGGAAGACCGTTGCGATAGAGGTCGAGGTGGTTGATGCGCCCCTTGGCTACAATCTCTTGCTGGGTAGGAATTGGATGTACAGTATGCAAGCCGTAGCTTATTCTTTATTTTGATTTGTATGCTTTCCATTTAATGGGAATATAGTTACGATTGATCAAACATCATTCAAGAATATTCCGGTTACCACATCTTCAAGAGCTTCTATCTTGATTGTTGAGCACTCTCAGCCGGCAACTGGGAATGTGGGTGTGGGCATGTATCCATCCCTTATGGGAAGCTTTAGTTGTCCTACATATGTCCTTATGATAGGGTCTAGTTCTGATGAGGCTTCTTCATCTGTGAGATCAGTGTCTTTTCGCATGAACCATATGGAATATCCTTGGATTCTTCCTACACCAAGTCCTTCGAGTGAGCCCATCGAGACGGACGTGCCATTGCCTGTGACTATGATAGCTTATCAAGCTAATTTTGGGTGTGTTGCAGAGCCTATTCCTTCCTATTTGTGGACGGAGAAGGAGGACCCATATGTGTTTCCTACATGGGTAGTTCAATCTTCTCACACACATGACTGCCTTGATAGTGTTTTTCCTTCTGATGAAGCTATTATTGAGGCCATGTCTAGGGTTGAGCCACCTTGGGAAGAGTTGCATCATAGATCTTATTTTCTTCCCGAACTTGACCGTTTAGAGTGTGAGGACTTTAGGGAGGTTCTTACTGAGAGAATTGGTAGTCCCATGGTTCCATTAAGCTCTCCTGGTTCAATGGCTAATGGAAACATGGAAAATATATCTCCTACCATTCCTATCAATATCTCTCGCGATCCTAGAAAGATTGAGAATGTCTATATTGAGGAAGAATGTTCCCATGCTGAGATTCAAGAGTACATCGAGCTGTTTAAAGAATTTCATGATATCTTTGCTTGGTCTTACAATGAAATTCCAGGTATCGACCCTTGCATTGTTGAACATGAGATTAAAAATTATCCCAATGCTAAGACTGTTCAACAATGCTTGCGTCAGTGAATCCTAGGAAAGCACCCGCAATTAAGGTAGAGATAGAAAAACTATTGAATCCTGGTTTTATCTATCCCATTCCCTTGACGGAGTGGGTTTCAAACCCCGTTCTAGTGGATAAGAAGCAGGGAACGATCCGCAAATACACTGATTTTCGTGACTTGAATCATGCCTGTCCTAAAGATAATTTACGTAGACCATTTATTGATCAAATTTTGGATGAGTGTGCGTGTAGCGAGGTATTTCCCTTTATGGACTGCTTTTTCGGGTACAATCAGATACAGATTAAACCTGAGGACCAACATAAGATTGCCTTTATTTCTCCTTGGGGAACTTTTGCATATCGGAAGATTCCTTTTGGCCTTAAAAACGCTAGAGCCACTTTTCAGCGGGCTATGACCTTGATCTTCCATGTTCTCAAATCGATTATTGAAGTCTTTTTGGATGACCTTGCTGCTCTTTCTCGTATGAGAATGCGTCATTCCTACCATTTGAGATTAGTGTTTGAAAGGTGCCGCCAGTACTTGGTCACGTTAAATCCTCATAAGTGCATCTTTTGTGTGAAATCTGGTCACTTATTAGGGTTCATTATCTCCAAAGAGGGTATAAGAGTCGACCCTTTGAAGGTAGAGGAAATACTTTAGTTGTATCCCCCGAAAAATATTAGACATCTTCAATGTTTGCAAGGCATGGAAAACTTCTTACGGAGATTTGTTGTCAACTTTGCCAATTTGACTAGAGGCATTATGCATCTTTTGAAGAAGGACACCACCTTTTGTTGGGATGAGCAAGCCTAGGATTCATTTGATGCACTTAAGTGAGCCTTAGCATCGGCCCCGGTGATTAGTCCTCTAGACTATAGCCATGACTTTCTACTTTATGTGGCCACGTCCATGGAGATGATTGGTATGGCTTTGGTTCAAGAGGATGAGGAGCTCCAAGAGCATGTTATATATTATCTGAGCCAAAACCTTATTGACATGGAGATCCTTTATTCTCATGTTGAGAAGCTTACCTTAGCTATTGTACATGCAGTTCAACTATTGAGACACTATATTCTCCTTCGCCAGACCTTGGTGGTAGCCCATGCCAATCCGTTTCAATTCATCCTCACTAGAAGGATGATTGGGGAAAGTATAATAAATGGATTTTCATCTTCCAAGAATTCGATCTCGAGTTTGTTTCAGAAAAATTGAAGAAATCGTTAATTTTTGCGGAATTTATATTGGATTTACCAAGTGAGGAGGAGGAGAAGGTTTGTGAAGATACATTTGTTGATGAGCACATCTTGTTAATCTCAACTTTGGATCCATGGTATGGGGATATTATCATATATTTACAAACATTGAAGGTCCGTACTCACCTCTCACAGATGAACGACGATGGTTACGTCATGTCTCCAAGAATTACCTCATAGTGGATAACACATTGTACCACCGTGGGGTAGATTCCATTTTACGTTGTTGTTTAACTCATGAGGAGGCTGAGCTTGTGCAGAAGGATTGCCATGAAGGGGCATGTGGTGGTCATTTATCTGGGCTTTCTACAGCCCAAAAAGTCTTGAGAGTGGGTTATTTCTAGTCTTTGATCTTTAAATATTGTGTCAACACAGTCAAGAAGTGCCACCCTTGCCAGCTGTTTGCATGTAATATGTGCTTGTGACCTGCCCCGTTACATCCCATTATCATCGCCAGTCCCTTCACTAGGTGGGGGCTTGATTTTATCGATTGCAACCTAGGTTCAGCTGGGGGGCATCATCATATTATAGTGGTTGTTGACTACTTCACGAAATGGGTTGAGGCAATGCCTACAGTTAAATCCAATGGTGAGACAGTTGCGCACTTCGTATTCAACCAGATTATTACTCAGTTCGGTATTCTGAAGGAGCTTGTCACTGACCACGGCAGGCACTTTCAGAATCGCATGATCGAAGAGTTGGCCTCGAAGTTAGGGTATAAGCAGGAACATTCCTCTTCTTACTACTCTCAAGCGAATGGACAAGTTGAAGCAGTGAGCAAATCACTCAAATACATTCTCCAACGAACCATCGCACAAAGAAAGACTAATTGGCACATCATGTTATATCCTGCTTTGTGGGCTTATAGGACTGTTGTTAAGACTACCATGGTTTTTTCTCCATATCAGCTTGTACATGGAGTGGAGTTGGTATTTCCGGTTGAGTGCGAGATCCCTTCCTTGAAGCTAGCCATAGAGCTCTTACCAGACACTTCCCCATTGGAGGAGCGTTTGGTCCACCTAGAGCAACTTGATGAGCAACGCCGAGATGCCTTGGTGGCTCTAGAAGTGAATAAGCGTTGCGTTAAGGTCCAATACGATAAGTCTTTCCATCCAAGGAAGTTTAGTGAGGGAGATATAGTCCTTTTGTGGTATCAACCGAAAGAACCCTTGGGGGTAGGAAAGTTTAACCCCATGTGGCGTGGTCCTTACGTTGTTAAACGTGTGTTAGAGAAGGGCGCTTATGAGCTAGTATATTATGAGGGGACAGCCTTGGTGGAAACTAGAAATGGGATCTATCTTAAAAATTACTATGCATGATTTTCAGCCAGGGCTGACTATTGTATATTATTGTACAGGTTTGTATAGTTAGGTCTTTTCTCATGGTGATCGGGTTTGTTGATTAGCTTTCATTTCTTATGGCAGATGTCAATGGAGTCTTCCATATTCATAGGATTCACGGATGGTGCGAGCTGTCACACTCAACACTCAGCCTCTGCTGCTTGGGTGATTTATACTCCTACAGGTCAGGTATTGTCTTAAGGAGGCATATGTTTACGGCCCTCTTCAAACAATGTTTTTGAATATAGTGCCATTATCGATCTTCTACGGGATGCCATATTTTCACATGGTGTTCTTTCTCTTGAGGTACGTCTTGATTCGCAGTTAGTCATGTCACAACTTAATGGCTTGTACCATGTTAGGGATCCAACATTATTAAGAAGATTCTTACATGTGAGATTGTTAGAACGACAATTTGACAATATAACATACATACATGTTCCAAGAATTAATAATCAAGTTACTGACTCATATGCTAACTATGTGTTATATTGGCATTTGTTTCACAGTCAATAAGCTCATCACAAACATACATTTTTACACATGTAAATAAATAAATCGATCATCATAAAAAAATTTCATAAACATCCAAAATGTGGTAATACATAAGTGTCATAATACAAAAATGGGGCTTTTGAGCCACCAAACTATAAATACACGGTAGTACAAAATGTGTCACTTCGAGGTATCTAAGCCTGTGGAGGAGGAGGGGGGTTGTGATCATGGAATGTCACCACAACTCTAGCTAGCCATCGAAATAGCCACACCCATGCTTGTGGTACACCCACCACCTGGCGCTGCATGGCCTCAGGAAAGTCCTTGACTTGCGTCATGGGTACCCTGTGTGTTAGTCTCACGAAGTTGGTATGAATTCTTTGGAGCATCCGCTCCGCATCCACACCCATAATGTCATCTCCTCTTCCCCTCCATCTATGATGAGGGAATCCTTCAGGCCGCCATGGTCCTACATCTGCATGCATATGATAGGATTTCACTATGTATTGTCACCCAAAAACATGTCTTTTGATTCCATATAATAAAAAAACACAAAAAATTTAAATAACTCAAAAATTTTAAAAAGAGGGTTGGGATTCATTACCAATGTCACCGTATGTCGATCCTGGTGGTAGGGGCATGTCAGGGTCTCCCCGAAAATCTATCCCCACATAGGGGTAATCATCGATGGCAACTATCTGTTGCCGCCACCATGGAAAGAAATCAGCTGGATAGGGGTTGGACACCCTACCTCCACCCAGTCTGCGCATTGCATCTTCCCAACGCCATTGGGCCAGATCTCGAACCCCATAAAGAGGAATGTCAACTCTAGGGCTCAATCCCGGAACACGCTCAAAGAAGAACGTGCTTAGTATGCTACTGAAACCGAAGTTTCTCACCCAACCCATCTTGCAGTTATTGAGTTGTTGTTTCATGTTGCTCAACAATGTCATACTCCAGTCATAAACCATGGGCCTCATGCACTCCACTGCATAGAACATCAATGGCCACGAGGCCTGGTGGAGTGAGGCTAGCCCCGCTATCCTGTCGAGTGTCATTACAATGGCCTTTAGGCCTAGCACCTTTATGGAGTTAGTTGGGATCTGACTCTCGAACTTCTCCATGTCCGGATAATAGTACACTGCTATGTACTCATTTATGGTCAGACCACCTCTGGGCCCACGAGAGTATAGGTTCACCACTTCCCCCCGTCAGGACAGTCTAGTAATAAAATATATGTCCTCCACTTCTATGGTGAGGGACATCTCATCTATCTGGAAAGACTCTGAGTCTGGATCCCAGTAGTCTGCTAGCATCTGCAACAATCTTGGTTTGGCCCTTAAGCCACCAAGACACCAAAACTTCTAGAGCCCACATGAATGTAAAGCTTGTTGAGCCATCAGATCTTCCCTTACTGCCTCTTCTACATCCCCGTGCTCACGTTTTCTCCATTCTAGAACCATCCTGCACATTGAATTCAAGTTTGAGTCATTAGAACACTTAAAAAACCTTGAACACGACCTCATATGCGACTATTTGCTAAGCATCCATGTATGTACATGATTTTGAGAGCTTTTCCATGTATATCCAACCCTATACGCAGAAAAATCCTAAATTTTTTGTGTGGGTCGTGACACACACTTTAGGATGGCCTAGAATCCAAGTTAGACCATGGAATTTGAAAAAATTTGCATGAAAATGAAAGAGCAGGGCATAGGTAATTACCTGGAAAAAAACAGTAGTGGATTCTGCTGGCTGGATCTCCCGGAATTCACTGTTGAAGTTCTGAGCTCAACTGGGTAAAAATTTCAATTGTTATATAATGTTTTGAATTTTTTTTACTATTTATAGAAATTTTTCAAAATTTTGAAAATTTTTACCCCTTTTTCTATAGTTTGGACCGTTTCTAATCCTATTAGACCTTTTTTTTACTAATATATGATGTAGGAGACCTTTTTTAGTGTCGTTTCGATCGTTGTTTTCACCTGTTCATGCCAATCTCGGGTATGATGTTTAAACTAGCATATAGGTTAGGTTTCACCTCCATTTTTATTTTGCATGACCTTATGACTGCTTCATTATAACCTTAGGTACGAACCCATTCTATCATGTCATGAAACCTTCTTGCTGTTTTAGAAATGGCATGATGTGAATGATAGAGCTTGACCTTACATGGGTACCCTAGTTAGCGCCTTATTTGCATTTGGTTCCCATGGTGACAGTTTGTCCTTTAGGGTGTGGGAGTCCATTGTATAGTATTTCCATGACATTTTGCAAGAGCCTCATACTCCTCTTGATCTTTTGCTGGCCTATTCCCTTAGGAATCCCTTATTTCAAGTTGTAATTGCATTATCATGCGCTTTGCTTGCCTTATTGAGCCTTATGCTGGCTTCCCTGACTTTGAATTTCAGCCATATAGCCCGAGCTTGTCTCATGTCTAGCCATGCAAATCCATTTTATATATCCTTTGCATCTTGATTCCCTTTTTACCGAGAGGGGACTTTCCCCTGAGTTTCGCTATCCTACACATGTATCCTTGCATTGAGCATAGGTATGTTCCACTGCTTGGAACTAGTTTGTTCGCCCATATGACACTCGTCACCTCCTAGTCTGTAACTATAAAGCAGTTTTATTCTTTTTCAAGCTTTTTAAATATTTGAAAAAGTCCAAAAAAAAATTAAAAAACCAAAAAGCCGGACAAGGAAAGATGTTATCTTTGGTAGCTGTTGAGTCGTGTCACCTTCAAACAGAGCACTGTATATCACATCCGTTGGTTGGGTTTATAGTTTGACTTTAGGAGCTGTACTCATTTCTCTGAGTTTATCTCCACTAACTGGTTAAGCTTCTAGTCCCTATGGAGCCTTTGTTGATGCCTCCTGTGTCATAGAGATGTCCAGTTTTATATATTGAGTCTATTGTTGTCGGAACTTATACTTGAGTCTGCATCCCTTTGTCCCTTGGAGCACTTTTGTGTTCTTCCCAAGCTTTCCTTTTGCTTGTGAGATTGCTATCCAGAGATGGAGGATTGAGGTGGTGGAGGTCCAAGTGGGGGATTCAGTTTCTCCAATTCGCAGACGTGCCAACAGAAGTTGTCACTCTTGTAATCTTTGTTTTTATATTAATAGAAATATATTTTCCTTTCCAATAATGTGTATTTGAATGAGTATTTTATCCATGGAAGATTTCAAATGCTTATATGTTATTGATTATATATGCTAGAGTATATCTAACACCAATATATATAGCATGCTTCTGTTGTTTACTGATTGTTGAGGAATTAATTTATCAATTCAAGCTAGAGTTGGAAAGCTCAACGGGGATCTACATCAACCGTCCGGAATAAGGTACGAATTGAGATCCTTTAGTGTTAGATATTTGATTTCTCTTGCATATTGGAAAGGATTGATTTCTGGAGTCAAGCTGTCTGTTGTGGTACCCAAAGCCATAGGAATTTCTCTCCGTAACAACTACGCTAGGAATTCCACTAGGTTTAGAGCTAGGAATTGTGTTCAAGAAATGTATGACATAACATCGGATATATCAATGTCAATGTCAATGATCATGATCCATGTGATAGTACTTTTGGATCTTGATTTATCATAGTGGCACCTAAATGATCGTAATCATGGCACTTTTGGATCATGATTAATCCTAATGAGGGGTAAATTACCTTAATGTCACCTAAATTGCTCTTATGGCATTTTAGTGTCCCCAACAACATTTGATAGACCCTAATGGCATATGATTTTCCCTAGCAACATGACGATGATGCATTACAATAATTATGGTGGAGCATATGGATATGATTTGATAAGTATAAGAGTATATCATCCATTCTTGTGAGGTAGTATGGCTCCTTGCTCATTATTATCGCAATTATATTGATGATGACTACGACGATGACAATGATGTTGATTTATTGTATGATGATGATGACGATGTGGATGCCAATGATGATTATGCGTGTGGTATCAATTTTGGGTCCTAATTTATTAGAATGGAACCTAAATGTCAGTAACGACATCTAAGCAACCCTATTATCATCGTAATGCATGTAATGAGATATAAATGACCTTAACAATTATATGAGATGAATCCTAATGTCAATGAGTGATTAAGAACACTAATGGAATATGCGTGACCATAATGACAGTGATGATGATGATGATTATGTTGATGATGTACTTGATGCTGACGATGATCATGATAATGAGGATGATGATCAATATGATGTTGATCTACCATATGGAATTGATGATGATGATGACAATGTTGATGTCCACAATGATGATGCATGTCATAATACTTATGTATACTATAGGACTTGAGATATTGGAGTTAATAACAAGTAATAGAGGTTCTGATGTGTTGACCATAAAAATATTGTTAGCCATTCGGTTTTACTTTGACTAATATGGTCATTGGGTTTTACATTGACTAATATGGCTATTGGGTTTTACATTGACTATAATGGCCATTGGGTTTAGTAGTTCCCCCCACCCCCCCTACACCCCCCTTGCATAAAGGTAGTACAATACCACCTATCGTGGTGCTACCAAAATTTCACCATACAAGGTTATTTTGGACACCCTCCTCCATCCATACAGGCTCATTTTTACCAGGAACATCCAAGGCACAAGAAGTGGATATCTATCTTAACACAAAAGCTAACTTTATTTGTACTCTTAAGGACATTTTGGTCTTGGTTTAAAATGGAATGAAACAACAAGAATTTCAATAATTCTCATAGTGTTACTTTGAAGAAGTGGACCAATGTTTTTTACATCTTTGGCCTTATAAGCAGACATATCTCAAGGAAAAAGAAGTTAGTTGCTCAAGGTTATGGCATTGGTGGATTTTTTCGCTAAATATTTAGAATAATTGGTTCAATTTTTGGCGGATCTTTTTAGGTTTGTCAAATTTCTATTAAATTTTAAAGCAGTTTCGTTTATTATGTGAGACACCCTTGAACTAACATATTTGAGTATTATTTTGCATTATACCTACTGTGAATCCATGCGACAAACTTTGATAAACTTTATCGAATATATTTTTTGTGCGCTATGGAAAAGCTCAGGTCATGGGATGCAGGAGTTTCCTATGACTAAAGTATTCCTTTGAAATAAAATGTCACAATTTCAATTACACCATTTATGCAACATGTTAACCTTGCCAAATTTGGTACGTTGCATTACATGTGGCCCGACATTAACATCTAAGAATGGAACATAGTCTAAGAAGAAAATCATGGATGGTTCACATGGATTTTTTACACCTTTTGTTTTATCTTATGAGATATCGATACCCCAAAGAAACGTCACATACTTTCTTTTCATTTGATGTAATTTAGATAATCTTTTAGATCTTGTAAAAAGTGCTTATGTCTATTGTCAAATTTATGTTGTCCCATACCTTTATCTCAGGTAATCTTGCTCATTGATCAACTAAGATACAAGAACATTATTTTGAAATATCTACTTCTCATACTAGTAAATGGCATTATTCATTAAATATAAACATACACAGAAATTGTAAAAACGTATCTTGCACAAAAGATAAACATCTTAATTCATTACCAAAGAGAGATTATCCTTTGGCCATAGCCATCAATTGTGGACACCACTATCATGTTGGGATATGTGGTGACAAGGGAGAAAACGATTCACTATATTTCTCTATACAATCACAAAAAATTCCTCAAAATGTTGCTACATGTCCAATAGTAAGTTAACTTACAAGGAAAATGAAATAATCCCTCGCCATTAGCCATTTTGGTGCAAATTTTACGAAGACCTAGTTACCGACACTCACCCAAGATTTTGACCAATCCTTCACTATTAATCTCACACTAGCTTGACCACTCCACTGTCAATGTAACAGAGGGAAAATATGCTCTTCATGACTAGGATACAACTTCGACACGAAATCCCTTTTCTAACTACAATTTTGGTGAGGGCTCCAAGTTTTCAAAAAAATTGATCTACTTAGGAATTCATTCCTTACAAGTACAAACCTATCTCATTTTGTGTAAGGACCGAACTTTCCATACTCTCATGCTCCCATACAAGAAATGGATCTTCATTATAACTAGCATGAAGTTTATTGTAACATTGTAGTATTTATAAAATCAAAGAATACCAACATAATTGGTATTTGTAATTTCAAACAAATTGTTGCAACATGGCACTCTTGTTAATTACCTAACCTAGTTCACAAAGAAGCTTTGTGTTTAACTTTCCAATGGATGATCCCATGTAATCTTCACTTGAATAGCTAGACGGTCAAGCCAATCACAATAGTGTACCTTTAGCCTCATCAAACAATAGTGTACCTTGTGATCATCAATGGTATTTAAAATGTCATAAGTATTTGTATCAATCATCACATTCATTATCATCATTATATTTTTATCCTTATGGACTCTCAAATATATCCTATTTAACCATATATTTCTAGTTATGAAAATTTTTATTTGGAACTACTAACCATAAGTGAGAAGAGGTATCTATGGAATTCATCACTAGTTTGTCACTCTTAGAAGGTAAATATTCTCTCTTTGTGGTGATTAACTATTTATCTTGCGAAAATGTGCAATTAAAGGCATACGGATCTCAATGAACATAGTATTTAGGTTTATAAATTTTTCCAACTGAATGCTTCCTCCTAAATTTGCTACCCATTTTCTAGAGAAAAACATACCCCTTGGATCTGGCACATCAATGACACCAACTATCCATAAAAAATCCAACATCCAAGTATGCAGCAAGTCTTACTTGTAAGTCTTTTATCAATACATGGACCTTGATTTTCCTTGAGTCCATAGCACACATACTTTGATAAGGTCTGGATATTTGTAGTCCAATATTCTTCAAAACATTGAGGGGAATCACATTGTTTGAGGCTACTAAGTCAAGCATACATTTATGCAGCAACCCACTATTTTCATGCCCAACAAAGGAAGGAAGTCAAAAGGTTGTATGAACCTGTGTCTTCCTTCAATGTGCTTGAGGTAATTAATCTAATATTCGTTAAGGAAAAAGATAGTATGATGCACATAAATAAAAGAAAGTAGGAAAGATACGTTTGATCATAGTGCCGACCCAACCAAGCACAAACATATAATATGGTAGGTAGTAGTAAACTACACAGGGAGGTTCCTAGGCATGATCTCTAAAGTGCTAACATTATCAATTAATCCAAGAAGGTAGGCAGTTCTGAATATCCCATGAGTTGCAAAAACTAGATCATTGGCCAACAATGTAACATAGAATGAATAATGAGTACCTTTCCCTCCTCCTTGGTTCACACCTTGACCTAAGTTGACACAACTGACATCTCCTTATTCTTTTTCAACTCTAATACCTTTTTTATTCAAACTATTTGGACTTGGATTTCAAAAGTTCAATGAGGGGTACCTGCACTTTTTCCTTAGATATTTCAATAGTCAAATCATTATTAAGAACATCACTAATCAATATACCTTGGGCTTGCTTGCCATGCTATTTTGGTTGTTGATTTTTTGATTCCTACAAACATAAGTATTCAATGAAAAATTGGTCCGCATTGAAGATGAAAGAGCAATCCACATGTGTGATTTCATTCCAAAAGTAGACTCAAGGCTAGAACGCATCATTAGTAACCTCCATGATGTGGTCTCCAAGGTTTAACCACTTCTAAATGAGTATGAAAATAGCTAAGAACAACGAGGAAGTGGTTAATACATTAGTTGATAGCCATGAATCCACACAAGCTCCATATTGTGCTACATCAAGAGGTTTTAGGACAATCAATTTGCTTAAAAGAGTCATTTATGTATGACACCTACTTACTCATAAATACATTACTAGTGTCCTTCCTTATACTATGATTTCTTTGGCCCTAGATTTTAAATTTTCTTCAACCCTAACCATTACTAGGAGTAGGTTGATGCCACACAAGATTAAACTTAGGTCCTTGTCAATGCACGACACTCTCTAGAAGGCATTATTTAATATGGACTATGTGCTGACAATTACATTATTGATACAAATAATTAATAGGATAGCTCCTCCCTAGATACTTCTCATAGAAAAACAATTTAGCTGATATGTTTCTTGATTTAATCTACTTCACATTATAAGTTTCTTCTTAGTATAAGCCTCATTCAGTTTCTTCCTTCCCTACTGTAGATCATGGTCGAGGGTTTTTATGCAATGAAGTGAAGCCTCATTCATTTTTTGGCTTATTGAGGGCAATGGCGTCAGTGCATACAAGAGGAGCTGAGAATGCATCATAGAATTTACAGGGGAGGGAAAGAATAAGCCGGGGCAGTGGTCAACGAGAATGGAACCCTTGCCCCATTATATGAATCACAACCCTACCCTATGGTAGGATTTGATGAATGGGATTGGCTAGGCACTGTTTCATGACCTAGGGTTAGGGTAGAATGAAAGGGACAACGATAGACTTAACCCTATTCAAGACTGTATAGAAGGCGACGGGAGTTGAAAAAGAAGTAGGGATGCTACTGACTATAGGTGCATTAAAAGATGTGTTCAAAACAAGGGTAGCCCAGTTCGATTGGTTTTTAGGATACGATGTGAAAATGAACCAAGCGGTTGGGATTGCGGAACAGGGTGTGGTTGGTAGTTTGAAGGACCGAAGTATGGGTGCTAAAATTTTTCAAGAGTGATTACATCATAACTGGGAGTCAAGTATAGGGTGCAATCCTAAATACCACTTACTAGCCAGAGGTTGGATGGATTTTTCCTTAGGTCTAGATAGGATGCATAGAAGATTTTGAAGTAAATCTAGAGGTGGGAATCGACCGTTTTTATCCTCAAGAGATGGACACCATTTTTTATGCCAAATTGGAAAAAACATATATAGTCCCAGTTTGGGTGAAGTTAATAGGCTTTCCTTCAGGGTTTTGGTCACCGGATGTCTTCAAGGAAATTTGGAACTCCATCAAAACTTTTATGGGAGTGGATTTTAGCTATATGGAGACAGGGGTAATGACCTTTGGGTGCATTTTATTATGGGCCTAGACATTCTCGAAGGGATAGTGTATTAAATGTACATCCAACGAGATCCCATCACTCATCTGCAGATTCTTTACTATTAAACTATCCCCTTTAAATGATTAAGATGCCCTAAATATGGGCATTTGATGGAAGAATGTTTCCTTAAGTTTAACAATGGTATTAGTGAAAAAGAAATTTTATAAGCTAAGCGATGAGGTAGGAGGAAACACTCAAAATTAAACCCTTCCCAACCCTTCCAAAGGGTTCTATCCCTTCCGAGAAGTGTAAAGTTAAAATTGCCCTTCAAAAATAATTTAAAATCTGAAATTTACCTTTCCAATTAAGAAGGGCATGATTTGTATCATCATTTCAAAATAATGGAAACATTTGAAATTACTCATCCATATAAATTTCTCAAGATGTTAAAATTTATATGCTATAAAGTTCAAGTCATCATTTAAAATATTGGAAATATGATAAATTATAATCACTCACTCGCTCATGCCATGCACTCGCTGCTTAGTTGTGCAAGATGACCAGTAATCGTTGATGACTACAAGACACTATCCATCAATATGTGACTCTGACTATCGAGTCACTTTGGGATGCAATATAAAGTGTGAAAATGTGTCAACAACTATGACTATAACAAAAAAGAACTACTAGTCTACTACTAGGCCTGAAACGAGCTCAAAACTTTGTGCCTACTACCTATGTGAACCTCACTACCAATGTCCACTCTTTTTTCGTCAAAATGAAATTCAAAAGGTAGGTTTCATGAGTCCTCCTCTATAAGACTTCATTTCTTGCATGAATATCATGGACTCATGACAACTATAAACAACACTCGATGTCATGCAAATACAAATAATGACATGTAGCTAGGATCACAAACTATGCAAAGGTCGATTTATGCATTGCTATAGAGAAGTGTCATTGGGAACACGATATGGAGAAATAATGGTTATTAATAAAATTAAAAAACAATTGTTGGCTTAAGAATAGTCTTCAATTTGATGGGTGGCATGATCGTGATGTAATCTCCCTCTATCCTTCCAAATATTGTGGTTTCCCACAACATTTGTCCTCAGCGCCACCAAAATACATATAAAAATTACTTGTCTTTACATCCTCTTCCCTTTAAATCCTCATCTCATAGTCATAACAAAGGATTATTATGCATGCACATCCTCACCTTATAATACGAATTGTGTAAGGGCATAGAGGCAACCATAAAATATTAAATGTGTCAAGACGCAAAGAGTAAGAGACAAGCATAAGTAAGTCTTATATTAAACTTACCATATAAGTCTTTAATTAACACTATCAACAAAAATTTGACATGTTGGATTGTTGTGATCTTCTATCACTCCTAACCAATGTGATTGCAAGGCATTCTTTGAAGGTGAAGTCCATAATTTTGGTAAGACAATAAAGAGGGTAGTGGTTTACATCAACATGGAAAATGGTTTCGACATAGAAGTATACACATTATATGTTTTCATTAAATAACTTAAATTAATACCTGTGATTGTTGAATCATAGAATCGTGGACTGGTACAAAACACAACAAAGTTTAGAGCCAGGAGCCCTTAATTACTCACACTTAAAAATTTCTCAAATCTAGCCATTAATAAACTTCTTTTGGTATGTTGGTTCAATTTAAAAGGCGGATTGTTGAAACTCATACATGTAGTGAGTTGCAAGGATTCAATTGACTTAGGCTTGATTCCATTTCCCCTCCATCCCATACATGTATGCTTTCACGACAAGTGTTGAACAAAAAATTTTAATGCCCCTACTTAGGCTTGATTCCATTTCCCCTCCATAATCAAATTTTTTTTTGGTATGTAGGATTTTTTTTTTAATGTTTTATGAGTTGTGTATTCTTTTCTGTTAGGTGCCCATTCCTTATCATTCTTAGATCTCTCAAGCTTGGATTGCACTTGGATTGCACTTGGATGCCTCAATATGGTTAGGACATAGTCTAACTAGTTTTTTTGTATAATGAAGTGTGCTCCAACTTAAAAAATATACAATAGAATATTTTTTATGTTAATGCGTTCAAAATAAGTTTTGTTGAAAATATATCATTTTTCATGTAAATATTAAAAGGTGCTCAATTATAAAAAATTATAAAAAATTGAAAAAACAATATTTATTTTTGCATTTTTTTATGAAGGGTTTAGGTCATTTATATTTGTCAATTTAAATACAATTACTTATATTACCCTTCTTAGACTCTAAGAATAAATGACCTTCCATTTGAAATTAAGACCCACCCTTCAAATTTGATCACTGGTAGGAGGGAAAAGCGGCAATTGATTCTCGAGGGATAGCGTTTTTTCAGAGCTGTTATATGGCAGAGGAGGTCCCAAATCAATCTTTGGATCGTGAATGTTTTTGTTGTCTCTCAGCCTCCTCAGGATCAAACTCGTGAAGAGGTCAAGGAGATGCCTTTACAAGCCCAGGATATTGAAGAAAAGGGTATTTATAAATCTGATCATCTTGTGTATATTTCTTCAAATATGTGTTGTCTCTCAACCTGCTCAGGATCAAACTTGTGAAGACGTCAAGGAGATGCCTTCGCAAGCCCAGGATATTGCAAAAAAGGTATTTATAAATCTGATCATCTTGTGTACATTTCTTCAAATACGGACATGACAGGATCTAAGATCAATAATTTACATATTCAATTTTATGGGGGATAATTTTATTTTGGAGCAGGATAAAAACCCGTTAGGTTCTGGGGAAACCCTGAGAGGGTAGTTTCATGTACAGTATCATACAATACAAATTCTATAATTCAATAAGTAATTTGTCTGGATCTAATAAGATGCTTGAAGAGGCATCTAAGAAGAGTGAATGGAGTTGGAATTCAGGCAATTATAAACATGTTGATGAGATTGGTGTCGGTGGACATAATGAGCCAAATGAACATAATGCTACAATTTTGGCAGCTGAAATTCAAAGTCCAAGGGTTTTTCTGTCCAACAGTACGAGGAAGAAAACTTCTGGAACTGATCTTCCACATTCTTCTCCACGCAGAGAAAGGGTTTCTATCCACCCCATTTCAAGTGAACACGCTAGCAGCATAGAAGGAGAATCATCAGTTACAGTGCAGCTTGAAGGTTATCATACCACTATCAATGGTTTCAAAAGATATGAGGAAATGTTTATATGATTATGGGAGAATCTCATAGGAGACTTTCAGAATATGTGAATGAATTTGCAGAGGCCATTGCTTCTCAAAACGGCTCTGCTTTGCAGCCACTACTTGCTATTTCCTTAAAATTCACACTATCGAGAGTCTGTGGCCTCCGCCATCCAAGTTCTCAAGGTATTAAATATTTCACTATCTTTACCCACAAACAACAATTCCCTAAATCCGTTTTAAGATTATTGTTTATAGTTTTAGACTGAGCCGCGTTGGAGGAATGCTACAGGTTTAATTTTGAAGAAAGGAACTATAATCCCGTGAACAGTATTTTGTGATTGATAAGATTTTCTATTGCTAATATATGTAGCTTCATTGTAACCCTTATGTATGTGCTTAATGGTATGTTCTGTATGCAAGGGATTGGTTCTGTCACTGAAGCCGTTTCCTGTGTCATCATAAGCATTATAGGTGGACTGTAATTTTCCTCAAGGGTGTAGGTAGATTAGGAAAGTGTGGTTTAGTTGAGCATGCTTCGCAACATAATTCGTCATTCTTTAATAATAAAATTGCATCTTTAGGAGGTCCAAGGAAATATGACCTCATCATGGCACTCAAACTGGATTTTTTTCATAATGAACCTACCCCTTTACAATGTTTCTCTATGATAGCCAAGCTCGCCCCAGACAGGGGGCTGGAGAGGTTTTTCTTCAGCTCTTCTCTCCCAAGGCATATATATCTCTGCATGATTTTTCATCACTTGTCGTTGGCCGTCGGATCTCCGCCCATGCTATTTTATCTGGCTGCAGTTCTGGTTCTTGGTCCTGTGGCAAGGAAAAGCGCCACACGCCAGGCACTCTAAAAAGTGACATGATTTCTTCCATTTTGAATGGAGTGCATATCCTGTCAACAAAAATGGGTATCCCCATGGTCGTGCACCAGCAATGGCACCAACCTTCCCCACACAGCACAAGGGAACTCTTCTCCTTCACTGCACTACAGTCCCTCAAATAGAATCTGCATGTTAGAGTTAGCTGCTTTTTCTTGGTCCTTTCAAGCTCATGATTCCAATGAGCCTCTTTCGGGCAACATGCAAGAAATTTTATGACACTGCTATTTTTAGCAGTTAGGGTTTCAGGGCTTGCATGTCGGATCAGAGAACATATCTGGGTTCCTCGCAAAAAGATGAATCTAATGTGAATATTTTTAGTGACACGCGAGCAGTGTATATTTTGATACGTACTATTTATCATAAGTGTCACCATAGCAATTATCTTCATATTCTAAGCAAGGGTGTAGCCTGTAGGTAGATTAGTAAAGCACGGTTTTCTCCTGGCTATGTCAGCAGGTTGAAATTCGAAGGGGTAGGGTGGTTGTGCCCCGGGAAAGGGGGATCATATCCCAAAGCTGGCATGTTTGCTGGGGCCATGAACTAAAAAGTTGACTACGCAGATATTTTTATGTCAACAAACGAATATATAAGATATTAATGATCCCTCTTGTTAGTTACCACATCGGTACTTTCAGATTAATACTAGTGGAACATGTCTTCCAACATTTCTATAATCAAATGATGTAGTAAACTTTAGTTTTATAATTGAGCTAAGTTTTGGCTAATGTAGTTCTTTGGAAGGAAACAGCTCCCATATTTCCTCTCCCTGTGTTTTTCTGAATGTTCCTGTTTCTTTTGTTCCTTTTTTCTTCTTCTGAAAGTTCTATAACATATCATTTATATTCCCATGGCGCTGCTAGCTGCAAAAGTAATATAGTACTTAGTTAATATTAGATATTCTATGATACCTAGCCTATATCTTTGCAACTGCCCCACGAACCTGCATCTAAGTAATTGGATATTGACTACTGCAAGAGGCAGGTTGCTGAAAAATATTTCGGTAGGTTTTTGACACAACCACTGCAGAACCCAAGCCATTAGATGCTTGCTAATTCTTATTCGATTGAAGTGTATGACGGTGACCCCATGCTGGATCTGGATCTCTTGGCCCAGGAACAAGTATGGGATCATTGGGGCCAAAGGACCATCAGCCATTAAGAGACTTATGTAATCTGCTCCTCTTTTCCTTTCACTGAACATGTAAAGCTTTATCTAATTTATTTTCTATATCTAAGATTTCTAAATTTGTCATTTGCATTATATATTTACATATATGTTTTTTTTGTAATTAATCTCTTGTAGAGTACTATACATCAAAAATAAAACTATTAAAATCAAAACCTAAAGCTATAGTGAAGACATCATATTCTCAAATGTCGAACATCACTATTAATAGCATATTGGAGAAGGTATTTCTACTCATCTGTTTCTTTATTGGATATATGGAGAGATTGACTTGCTGTGGTGTTCCAACTTACACATGTGTCCAGAGTCCAAATTGCTTTGGAAATTACTTTCTAATTATTTTCTTTTCAGTCATTGGTTATAGGAAAATTGGCTTTAGATTGAAGTCTAATTTCCATTAGGGAAATCTACTAGCTGATGGGAAGGTATATTTTGTTTATTTTATGATGACTCCCGTGTAGAGGTAGGAAACTATGATGAAATAATATTTGGTTATTTCATGTTACTTCTCAAATAGAGGTGCTTATCTTTATCAAATTATACTTATGCAGGTTACTCGAAAGGAAAAAGATTATAAATACATGGAAACATCTGATTTGTTGAATGAGTTGAGCAAGGACACATTTAAAGCAGATAACGATTTGGAGATTAAAATATTTGGAGATTAAAATATCAAAGACTATACTTCAACAACTTGATGATGTAGTTGGGGACGTATCTAGGCTTGTAGTAAAATGGTTTGTTGTTTCTTTACTCTTTTTAATCTTTTCTTCAACTATTGAGAATAACTCTGGAATCCTGTCTCTGGGTTTGCAATGAAATTAAGAATAACTCTGGGCTACAACTATTGAGAAGTTATTGGGAGTTCTTTTCTTTAGTGAATTATTATTGCTGGCTAAAGAATTTTAATTCATAAATCCAATTTTTTGGTGCAAATTACATGACATTTCAATTATTAGATGGTAGTATGTCAAAGATGCTTACCTCTTTGTTTCAATTCTATATTGTTTTCTAGCAATTGCTTTTAACATTAATCCAACCCTAAATTTATGCTTTGATAAGTAGTTCCTCTTGTCTGGATATTTCTTTGCAGATTCTAGGCATAATTGGTATAACAATTGTTAAACCTCCCATGCAAGCAAAACTTGTCACTTGATCTTCATTGTGGTCAAAATTCACATCAATAAATTGCTGCATCTATGATGAATTGTATAATATGATAAATAGCGAATTGGTCATTTAAGATTGTCGATGAAATTGATCACCAAGATTGTTTATGAATATGATCACTAAATATATAAGATCATAGACTAAGGTCATTTAAGAATTTATATTTTCTCATCTAAGATTGTGAAAGATCTAAGATCATAGATTAAGGTCATTTAAGAATCTAGCTTTGTTTATCTAAGATTGTGTATCATCTAAGGGCTGCTAGCTAGATAGCCAAATATTTATCTAAATAGTAAATACAACTACATTGTTCCTGTATCCAATATGGAACTATCACTGCAATTTGGTTGCCCTTTTCTTTATTCACAAAGATAATATTACATGCATAGCTATATGTTCTTTGTGTAATCTTTTGCTTATACTATTGGAATTTTTTGAAATCTTTGTGATACTATCTTGACAATTATTTATAATTTCTCAATAATTTTAAATTAGGAAGAACTTGCCAAAGACATATTCATATGCCTGATGAAAGTAGTAATGGGAGCCATCTTTTTTGTTGAAAGGTTGGGGGAATTAGTAACTGGACAGAGTGACCTGGGCTAGGCTCAGTATCAAGCCAACTAGATGCCACTACACCCCATAGGATATATGGAATATGCAACAGTTTGCATGTCACATGTATCAGAATTTTGCAAATCATCCTAGAGCTAAGATGTGCCAATAGGGGGGGGGGGACCTAATCCTTTAGTCAAGCCACTGCAGGCCAATATTACCATTATTGGCCAAACATGTCACCGACTAGATTTGACACTGGGAGGGGTAGCTAACAAAATCACACTCCACTAGTCGAGTTATGACCCTGTGATTGTAATGGGAGCCATCTTAGAGAATGAATGTCATATTTAAGTTCATAGTTATAGAAGTGTATTTTTTGTGTGTTGAGTCTGTAATAGTTTCTAAAACATTACAGCCATGAAGTTACATTTATGTTTCTTGGCATATCTTTTATGATAGACTAATATATTCTTTTTCTACTCTTGCAGCCTTGTCCCATTGGTAAATAAAGTAAGTGAGGACAAAGTTTTTGAAATGGCAAACACATTGAGCAATAGATTGTTGAATGCAAAGAACAACGGCATGACATTGTTAACATAGCTTTGAAGACAATTATTTCTGAAATTTCCAACCATAGTGTTTCCCAGGGTGTGGTTTCATCCCTTTCACCTCTATTTATAAGAGGCATCACAAGTGGGGTAAGTGTTGTTGATTTATTGTTTCTCCTCCTTTTCTTTTTTAGTTTTGCTAAGTTTCTAGTCAAGTATTTTGATATGGAGCTTTTTAGCATACTGAGTTAAACTTCTTCATTGGCTAATTTTGAAAGTCACTGTTATTTAGAATGGCAAATTAAACTACTTCATTGGGCATGATTTTTGTGAGAGGAAATGCCTATTGCAATTTAGTGATATCTTTTCACTTCTATCAATTTGACACATTTCACATAGAAAAAGCCTTTGATCTTATTTAGAAACATTTCTGAACTCTGGTGTTAAAGAAAACTCCTTGAATGTGAGCTTTGAATGCCTAGTAGTTCTGTAACATTTTAGCTGTCAGAAGATTTTCCTCTCGTTAATATTTTAAAACATTGTAGGGTTTCTATTACATTTTACCTGTAATGATAGATATTTTCTTGAGGACATAATTTCTGCAAATGTGAATAATTCTTGAAGCCTTTACAATTTGTTGCTTACAAGAATAATTGATATAATATAACTATTTATATCGCTTTATATATTTGGGAACAATTATATGCTTTGTATCGACATGCATTCTATGTCCTACTATATGGAGTACCAAGATGACCAAAAGTTTATAATTAGCTTTGTTTAATAGAGTTGAAATGTATTCCTTAAGGATAAATTTCTTACCTATCAATACAAGTATGGAGATAAAGTGTGATTGCCTTGATATCTTATATGACGTCCTTCATCGTTTTTGGAAACCTCATATGTTATCAGGTTCTTTGCTTCCACATCTGGGTTCAAATCAAGCTAGCATTAGAAAGAAGACCATTTTTTGGCTTGGTATGTTATTGAACAGGTTCTATAGGTTTTCTTTTATGTATGTTGTCTTTAATGTTAAACTCCATTATATGCATATTATATATGGACATACACACCCACATACATACACATAAGTGTAGGTGTGTATACACACATCCATTTAAGTTACTGAAAAAATATTAGTGGTAATCACATGATGTGAGGTTTTTTGCAGACTGCTTGATGCATTGTGTTTTATGCTATTTCGGTTGAGAAATAAAAGAGCTTAATTGAGTTATTTGTTTGTAGCGTCACTTGCTTCTAGTTTATCAGATGATTTATTGGCTAAGGCGATAGTCCAGGTGGTGCTTTTGCTACACCAAAGGAGCACAAGGTCAGATATGGTCCGGACAAACATAAAAATGATTGGGGCACTCATGTATTACTTCAACATTAGTTGAGTCACAAATACCATGATTTATTTCAAGCTATGTGCTTTTGCAACGTAATTAAAGTTGGAATTCAATGATGTAAACTTAGCACTACAGTTGTCCATCTTTAAAAAAAATTGAAATTTGCCAAATTTCATGCACTGTTAACTTAATGGCAACTTTTGAAATGACTAGGCATTACTTTTAAAGACAAATTAGAATTCACACACATTTTATCATTTTACTTTTGTATTGGTAATTTTTTTGAATTTAATTCTCCAAATTTGAACACAAAACCCTAGCCTTAGAAAACATTGGATATATATATTAAAATTTTGATACTCTTTGTTGTTTTGAGATGATCTTCATAATATATTTTAGCTTTCCAACTTCTGATGTATGATCCTTGATACAATTTTTTTTTAGTGATTAAGAGATTAGTGAAGTGTACATTTGAGTGACATTTGATTGCCTCGGAAACAATGAGATTAGAGATTAGAGTAGTGTACATTTCTTAGTGGGTGTTAAATGTAGGTAGGATCATGTTAAGCTCATCAACATTACAATGTATGGCAATGTTGTTGCTCTGCAGGTGGACATAAGTCAAGATAGTCATAGTTGTTGAAGTGAAAGACCTTATTGCTGAATATGTATTTAATCTTTATTGAAAATATAATGACATTTAAACTGAGTATAGCTATCTAGAATGATATGAATGTCTTCTTGAAAAAGATTTTGGTAGACAACTATGAATAATAAAGATCATGTTGTTTGAAAAATGACTTCATTTTGTTCTTCTATTTTTGTAGTACTGCATGAATAGGTTCTTTGTAGCTTTGACATATAAAGATACTTATAGGGATCCCAATATATTATTAGCATCACTTATTCTAGCACGTCTTAACACGAAATACAATTTTTTTAACTCCCCTCAATATAAAATCCATTGCAACTTACTCAGTAACTAAGAATAATTACAAAATTTGAAAGGCATTATTGTTTAGTCTTCAATAATGCAACACTTTTGTGGTTCTTAATATCTAAACACTACATTATGTTGTATGATGTATGTTGTGTTGGTAATGAAATGTATGCAATGTCATATCAACCAAGTTTTGCATTGGGACATCAATGGTAATTTCTTGATTTTATAAATATTTTTTCTTGTCTTTCTTTCATTATGAGATATGATTATTGAAACAAGTGTTTGAACATGGAATTGTATGCTTTAAATATGATATTATCTACCAATCAATAATAATGGGATTCTAAAGCTTATGTATTTTTTCATGACAAGATCTTTCTGTAGTGACCAAAATGGAAACCTAACCAATAGAGTAATCACATTGTGATATGCATAAGTGAAATATGATCTATTTTATGATCACACTCAATTTTGTCTATATTATGAATGCTTTCTTCTTTACAATGCAAAATCTAGATGGAACTTCTTTAGGGTGTTGATTTTTCATTCTAATGTTATATGTATCCCCTTGGAGTTTCCATTTCTGGCTTCTTTGTTTCTTTATGTTAGAAACAATAAGCTCACTACCATCGAGTATTCCTCTAACATGGAAGGTTTTGCATTCATATTTAAATGGATGTTGTTCATAGTCCTTAGGAATTTATACCCATTTCCAAAATATGCACAACGACTATATAGTAGAGTCCTATGCCTTCTCATGATTGTAGTTTGTTAAGTATATATGATTCTATTCCAAAGAAAAAGATAAAAATACAGCCTCATCCTATATTCTATGGCTCCATGAATATGCTTATATCCAATGTTGTTAGGGGTCATGTAGATCTCTTAGTGCAAGCACTGTAACATCACCTTGGGAAGTGAATAAACATTATGAATTGACATCACAATATATCCTAACCATTTGTCCTTGTGGATACTCATTAGCTTGATGGAAGAAGGAACTTTGCTCATCCCATGGTGGATAGGATCCATGTGAAACACCAACTATTGGGTTGATCATCCTCTTTTGATTATCCTTATTGCTCCACTTATACATGGCTCTAGGATTATCATTCTTATCTACTATATCCTTGGCATCCACACTAAGATAATTTTTGTTGATAGGTCTCATATAGTGGCACACTTAAGGTTGCTAAAGAAGGTGATTTTTGCAATTCCATTAAGCCAATTTATTGAGTTTTGTTCAAAATTCCTAGAAAAGGTTTATGTATTTCATAACCTCCTTGGTCATGTATTGCGAAATTATACAATCTATCATCCTTTTCCGACCATTAGATACTTAAAGTTGTATATTGATCATTTTTATCATTATAGAGGACTCTATAATTTAGGTTCCCAAATTCTTAAAGGGTGCTAGCTCAATGGAAGAGCGCCTGCCTTACAAGCAGGAGGTTGGTGGTTTGATTACTCCATGCCCTAATGATATTATATTATCGGTTAAAAGAAACTAAATTAGTAACCAAAAAATAGGAGATAAGTGACCAAACAAAATGACCAAAATTCAGATATAAAATTATTAAAAATGACTAAATTAGTGACCAAAAAATGAAATATGGGAAACTAGGCACTAAAAATGATGCAGCACGTGATGCTAATGATGAATCCAAACATTGTGTTGATACGATAGCAAAATAATATGTGAAACTAGGCATTAAAAAGGATGAAACACATGGCACTAATGATGAGTCCAAACATGGTGTTGATATGGTAGCAAAATAAGACGTTACTTTGGATGAAAATCATGGTGCTACATAGGAAGAAAAATATGTTGCAACAATAGAAGAAATAGTTGGCGTCATTTTGGTAGCAAAACACAATGCAAAAAAGGAAGCAAAAATTGGTGCAAATTTGGAAGCGAAAATTGGCACATATTTAGAAGTAAAATATGGTGCAAAATGGGATGCTAAAGTGGTAGCAAAAATGAATGCAATATTGAATGCTAATTTGGATGCTAACATGGTTCTATTAAGGATGCAAATATTACGCTAATGGGGATGTTTTTTAAGAATAAAAAGTAGACAGTTGCTAGGAAGAAAAATAAGACGTTATTTAGGAGGCAAACCTCGACGTTGTTTTGGAAGTGAAGTTGGACGCTATTCTGGAAGCAAAAAAATAGATGCTATTTTGGACATCATAAAGGATGCTATCTAGGAAGCAAAAAAATACATTTTTTGAGACGCTTTAAGTTGTGTCCATGACGTGTCCCATTTAGCGTCTAGTTTGACCACCCAATGTAAAAAAAATAACACTAAAAAATAACGGTAAATGGGACACTAATTCCAAGATTTGTTGTAGTGAATGGACAACTTTGGCATACTCGTTGGAGAGGCAGAACCATGCATGTTTGATTATTATAATAAAAAAGGATTTGTTATCATATATTATTTGAAAACAATATTGCTCAATGATCTAGTTAATGAAACATTAATGAGTGAATAACCCATTGAATCCATGAGGGGTTCTACAATTCACTAAACTTTAACACTGTAGATGGGTTGAAATTTTAAGGGGGTCTTTGAATCTATTTGTAGTATTAGAATTTAGTAAATTTTACAAATTCATTGTCAAAATTGTAATTTTCCATTGTCAAAGTGACACAACTGGCAATGACCAAATAAATGACCAATTCAAATTCTTAATGTTATTGTTATATGGTCATTTTTAGTTTAATTACTTGTTAGCTGGTCATATATTTTATCTCATGACTCAATTGGTCATTTTTAGTTGGCAGTTGGCTCATTCAAGTTTGGTCATTTATACCTTGAAAAAATTGTTGTGACCAATTTGTTTGGTTACCTTGTCATTTATCTCTCTTTTTCTACTAGTGTTATGCCAGTAAGCGAGATGGTGGTTCAATTCCTCTTTTGTTGGGTTTGTGAATGGGTTATATGGATACTTGAATAGAAGATTTCATCCATATATATCGAATGGATCCATTGGTATTTAAGCATAGATGTATGTACTTCTCAAAGGCCCCCAAAATTCATAAGAGGAAACTTTTCCTTCTGGTTTGATATCACAATCAGTGTTTGCAAGAATCATGATCGACTAAGCTTGTCCTTTGGCCTCTAAATTAGGATTTAAGGGGAAGAGGTACCTTAAATTGTTCCTATCAAAATCACAAGTTCAAATTGGAGCAACTCTTCACTGTTTCTCAGGTTGATTCCACTATCAAGTTGAACACTTATTCAAGTTGTTTCCACCATCACCAATGACCTTTTCTTAGGCTATGTCACCCATTATTTCCCTATTAATTCATAAGGTATGATACCCTCTTTAGACTCCAAGGGATTTTCCTGAGAAGAGGAAGTACACATCTTCCCTAACACCACTAGTCCACCACCAAGTTGTATAAGTGTACATATCCATTAGAGAAAGAAAATATACCTTTGCTAATGATTATTTCCTATAGTGAAGTATGTCTTGCCTTTGATTCGTAGAGTTGAATGGTAAGAAACATATATAAAGGGATTTATTCCCTCAATGGATCTCAACACTAGTTGGGTTGTTCATGTGATTAAATTATTTTTCAGGTATGTGCATCACAACAATATTTTTTTTGTTGTTTTATTTTATAAGTTATTTATTTTCTTCTTCTTGGAAAGGAGTGAAGTTTGTTATTGAATTGATTCAAGATAACGGTTTTGTTGTTCATGAACATATATTCTTAGGTTCACGCCATCTTTTTTATTTATCGATCTCTAAGTCCAATGGACATTGTATAGATTGTATTTCATTTTCATCCAACCTTCATTTTTTTTGCTAGAAGTTTTACTTCTTGCAAAGTGGATCTTGATTAGTTATAAATGTTTTTCAATTAATTTATTTATATTGTTGGGTATTTTTTATGTTTCTAAAATTTCCTCTATATCGTTTCTTGGGTTATTTGGGTTAGACACTACTTATTAAAAACCATAGAGTGGAACAATACAAATTGTGTCACTATATTGAGGAATTTGATTACATTTCTTTAAATATACAATGAAATTTTGATGTATTACTACATTTTCAAATAAAAGGAATGATTTATTTTAACATGGCATCATTAAAGGGTTGAATATATCATATCCATTCAAAGTGAAATAGGACCATACCCTTCAAATTTGATCCTCGATCGATCATAACAGTGTAAGTTAAATAAATTCAATCATTCCAAGACAATAGAAGAGACAATTAACAAAGTAATACAAATCTATTATAGAAGCATTCGTCAAAGAAATTAATTAATTCTTCTATTATAGATCTAGTCTAAAGGTTGGCTTGTACACATGTTAAGAAAATAACTAATGCTCCTTAAGTGAGACAAGTACAATAATTAGTAAATAATTCAGATAGCATGATAATATACTTACCAGCCATAAATATTAAGACAAGTACACCATCTAGGTACTATAATATTTATGAACCATGCATTAGTTAAAACATGAGTAGTAGTGTGGACAATGCACACAAAGAGAACTAATATTATTAGACTCTTAGTTGCGACATTTAAATCGTTTAAACAAAATAGTGTTTAAGAGGAGACATTAAAAATGATTACCTTCTACATTAAAAGGATATATAACAAATAATGTAACATTTGTAACATCCTCTCTACCTATAATTGGGGACTATATTAAGAATACAAGGTAACACACACTCTTGTAAATGATAGGAGATAGGAGGGTGCATGACAATGAATATTTAACCATTAATCAATATCAAGTCCTCATAGTTTTCCCATTTAATAGGTTTAAGATACTGAGATAATATTTGTATGTAGTTTGTTAATTTACATATTATATTTATTTATTATTTTGGTGTTTTGAAAGTTTTGTAACAACAATATTTTTGGTGTTTCTTTCTCTAGACACATTTAGATAGCCCTAAAAAAAAGATAGATCATAATTCCACTTTCTAATTTATTCTCTTATGCCTTGTATAACAATTCCATTCCTATACAAATCAAAGATTTATAACAATATATGATATTGTAGATTTATAACAATATATGATATTGTAGATTTATGACAATATATGATATTGTAGATTTATGACAATATATGATGTTGTAGATTTATGGCAATTTGTAGTATTATGTGTAGTTTGTGATTGCTAAACGTTTTTGATAAAAATAATTTAGCCACTCTTTTCTCATGTCACATTTAGATAACTAAAAGTAGAGATATTCATAATACAAATTTGTAATTAGTTCCATGTTATATATAAAAATTCTATGGTGGTGCAAATAAAAAAATTATGGTAATTTTTAGTATTTTGCATAAATTTAGTCGAAACAGAGACATAGCATACCATTCCATCATTCTAAAAATCAAATATTTATGACAATATATTAGTATCATATGGATTCCAATGGATGAAGGGTCGCGGGTAGTCACATTCCCTCCCACCAATCCGACCCATGGAGGGATACATGAACAATACCAGAGGTGCTAAGTTTCACCACCAAGGCCATATTATGAAATTTTGAACATCTAAATGCATGTGAAAATTCATATTAAGCATACACAACAAAATTAAACCTTATTCATGCACAAACATAGCATGAAATTACCATCATGTTCATCACATGCATAACAATAAAACCATGCACAAAAAACTCATTTTCATGTTACTTACAAGAATCCAATCGAACAATTAATGATGGGCCGGTTAATTCAATTTAACACAATTAATAGTCATTCATAACACATAAATTAAGCATAATCAAAGGGAATAGAAACACTTATATTTTAATTGTAATTGATCGAACAACTGGATATGGAATGCCAATGTTCCACCCATTTGTAGGTCTCTGACCATCCTATATTCTTTCAGTTGGGAAACCTCCCCCAAGCTAGGTTGTGTATCCACTAAAGAGGAACTACTCAAGCTCACTCACAGCCATGGGTACAAATACTCATGCGAAGCCAACACACAACTCGGTTTGTCAAGCAAGTATGGAGGCAGGGAAGGAGATATTTAAGCTAGTGAGATCAACCATAGAGCTATAGGAATCTCAATTTGACTTCAAGCAGCCTTGGTATCCACATTACCTACCACGCCCAAAACAAGGAAGGTCCTCTTCTTTGATACATAGTCCCGTGCGTGTCCCTTCCCTCCAGTGATCTTCAAGGTGGGCATATAAAGGTCCAAGTTTCTAATTCCTTGGAGATTATTTCCTTCACTAGGTTTATCAAGTAATTCCAACCTCTAAACTCTCTTCCATTGCAAAGCGTTCTTGTATTTTTCCCAATTTGACCACGTTACTGTAAGTCATGAAATTATATTCTGAGCTTTCAAATATGGGTTTTCCCATGGATTTTCAGGTTGTTACCACTCTCAAATGTTCCCTACGGTTTATATATATATGGATCCCCCACTATATTTTACTCCTCAAATGAATTTCTAGGCGATTTTGGCACTTCAAAACATGGGTTCTTTGCAAGTTTCGATTTATGTAAATTTCACTTATTGGGAATGCATAGAAAGCTAGAAAATTATCTCTAGTTGTTCCACAATGCAATGGGGAGGATAGAAAACTAATTCCCATGAGGAAAATTATCTATGGTTCAAGTAAACTAAGACCATACTCATCCATAAGAAATTATCAGTTTCCCATGCTCCATTAATTTCATGAGATGATTTCTTACATACCATCTTACAACAAAAATAAATGTTAGCAAGCAAAGTGAAGATGGGTTCTCGAGATGACATTTGGAAACACATGGTTCACTCCAACAACCCCCTCACCTTTCCCTAGTGGATACACATGGCGACCTCATTTTAGTTTCCTCTATAGCCATCTCTTGGTATTTTTATTACATTAAAAATATTTACATGCATATACAATTTTACATGGCTTACTAGCACATGGCTAGTAAAATATAGATACATGTCTTACTAGCATTGGCCTTGAGCTCCATGCTAGGATCATACAACACATATACACAATATTTACATATAAAGGCAATAAATTCTATGGGTCAAAATGGGGGTAATACATTCCCCTCCCCCTTAGAACAACATAGTCCTTCGTGTTCTCAAAACTTGAACAAAAATGGGTATGCCTCTTTCACGGCACTTCACCTAATCCTTCAATGTAATCATATGTTCACACTACAAGATTATTCCTTGGATCTATAATATTTAAAATAAGAGCACTGGTAAGTAGCCTCTTCAACTAGTGTGATCCTTCGCATTTTTCAGATCATACAAACTTTGCATTCTTCCTTTACAATGATGTAATTGGATGAGCGATCGTGGAGGATCCTTCAATGAACCTTCTATAGTAGTATGAAAGACCCATAAAAGATATAACATTGATAACCTTTTTTGGAGTAGGCCAATCCATGATGGCTTCAATCTTTTCTAGATCCAATGCAATTCCTTCTTCTAAGATAACATGACCCAAATATTGTACCTTTCTTTAATAAAACCCACATTTGCTTAGCTTTGCATGCAATTGGTGCTCTCTAAGAACTTGCAACACCATTCTTAGATGTTCCTCATGCTATTATTCATTCCTTAAATAAACAAGAATGTCATCCAAGAACGCTAACACAAACCTATCCAAATACTTACTAAAATACTATTCACGAGGCACATGAATGTGGCAGGTGCATTGGTAAGTCCAAATGGAACCATCCTAAGTTAATAATCACCATATCTTGTCCAAAAACTTGTCTTGTCAATGTATTCTTTTATTCTCACTTGATGATAACTGGACCTTTAGTCGATTTTTTAAAACACTTTGGCTTCCTTCATTTGATCAAACAAATCATCAATTTTGGGAAATGGGTACTTATTCTTGATTGCCACTTTATTTTGTTGCATGTAATCAATACACAACCTTAAAGTAGCATCCTTTTTATTGACAAATAAAACTGGTGATCCCCAAGGAGACACACTTGGTCTTATATAATTTTTGTCCATTAAATATTGTAGCTTCATATTTCATTCTATCCATTTTTGTGTGCTCATTCTATAAGTATCTTTGGAAACTGGCAGTTTCCCTAAAACAATATCGATTGTAAAATCAATGTCTCATTTTGGTGGCAGACCCGTCACTTCATATGGAAACATATCTTTGAAATATTGCAACAATGTATAATATTATATATATGGACCTTTGTATTTTAAAGATTATTATATATGATCTGCATATAATTGGAAACCTTTCTTGTAAAACTTTCTTAACTGTTATGAAATTTGATTGGGAATTCCTCTTACCAACCTTGGCCTTCCTTCTTCAACATGCATTCAAGAACTTATTAATAATAGTTTACCTTGGCTCTATGCTTTTCCAACCAATCCATACCAATAATAGAATTATAGGATCCTAATGGTAGAACATTCAAATTTTCTTTAGTGAGAATTCCATTCAACTCTATGGGGCATTCCATCACTACTTGACTCACTTTTATTTTTGTTCCGGTAGCTAATTGAACTAACAACGATTTATTATGATTTTACTTTACAAGATAACAATTTTCAACCAATTTTGGAGAAACATGTAAAATTATAGCCACAGTAGGATCTACTATCTAAAGGAATCCTCACAATACAAATAATTTGACAAAATATGCTAAAACAGTGTAAAAGAGGAAAAATAACACATAGATATGGTTCCAATAGTACTGATTTCTATTACATTTCAATATAAAAACATGTATATAACATAATTATATAACATTAGGATAAATTCTTTAGCCTTTGGAGTAAAATTGGTGGCATACAAGTGGTAGGCTTACATTGGACCTCAAAACCCCCCTAGGTGGACCAATAGGCTCCCAAACCGCCTCAAACTGTCACGAATGGATATGTGAATGTTGGGGAAGCATTATTGGTCATAAATTAGGGTATATTATGTGTGGTGGAGTGCATTGAGGAGTGGGAGTGTCTCCATGCAATCATAAATGGTCCAAAAGAGCTCAAAACACCCAAATACAGTGCATATGCGACCATGGCCAACCCATATCCATGCTTTAAGGAGTGGGAGCGCCCAAAGGGACCAAAATTTCATTAATTATGGAGAATTATCTCTTGTTTAGAAAAAATGAGGGCATTAAGTGCAATTAATGGTCCAAAACCTCCAACAACCTTAGGAAGACACCATAAAGCAAGTTTGGACAATGCAACATAAGTGAAAACGAATGAGACTATGGTCCTAGGTGGTATGATGACTATGGTACTAGGTGGTATTATGTTATAACACTCCCTCTTGATCCTTCCTTAGTGTAACTAAATCAAAATTGAGGCCTTGGAAACTAAGGCTCAAGTCACCTCTTAGAAAATTTTATTAGTCCATATAACCAAGGTAAGAAGGAAAACCACAAGGGAATAAAAAATCCCCTCTAAAATGGACATGGAGACAAAATATTAAAGTGAATGTCAGTCATCACCATGTGTCACCCACCCCAAGAAGTTATCTAAGATATGTGAATGTCTTCTCTATGAAGCTCTTGGAGAAGTTGTCAGTAGTTTGCTCTACAGATGGGAAATACTTAAATGATATCTCTTGGTCATGCACCAAGATCCTGATGTAGTTCATGTGGATATCAATGTGCTTGGTCCTCTGTCTTTGTACTGGATATATAGATATCTTTATTTCACTTTTATTTTCATGTCAAATGGCAATGGGTGAATCAAATGCAAAACAATTTCTCCAAGAATTCCTTGCAACCACACACATTGTGTAGATCCATTCATTGCTCCTTTGTACTCGACCTTAGCTGGTGATGAGGAAATAGTGTGGTGTTTCTTACTTGAACAGGAAAGAGGACCATGTGAAAGCATGAATACATAACCTGAAGTGTACTTTCTATCAGTGGAATCTCCAGCACAATCAGAATCAGTAAATCCAACTAGTTATAGTGGACAACTAGTAGCATAGTGTATCCCGAAGTGTTTGGTTCCTTGCACATAATGAAAGATCCTTTTAGAAGAATTCCAATGGATCTCATAAGGCTCTTAAATATACCTTGAAATAAAACCTATTTAATAATCCAAATCAGGTTGAGAGTGTGTGAGATACAACAAGCTCCCAACTAGTTGTCTATACAACGAGTTGTCCACCAATGGATATAAACCAAAATCACATAGTTTTACTCTAGAAAGGAAGGGAAACTTAGACGATTTACATTCATTCATTTTGAAATATAATAACAGGTATGAATCATACTTTTATTGGATGACCTTGGTACCTACATCATATTTCTCAATCTCCAAGCCAAGAAATTGTTTCAATAATCCTAGGTTAGTCATAGAAAATGAATTGTGCAATGAACACTTAATTGAACCTATATCAGAAATACAAATTACAGTGATCAAAATATCATCAAACTATAGTAAAATTATTTGAATAGAGTCATCTAAATGTTTCAAATACACATTAGTATCATATTTTCATCTTTCAATGCCTTATGAGAGAAGAAAGTTGTCCATCTTGGCATACCAAGCTCTGGGAGATTGCTTAAGGCCGTAGAGAGACTTATTCAACCTGCAAACAAGTGAAGGATCATGAGTGAAACCTACAGGATACTGCATATAAATATCCTCATGAAGTTCACCATGAATAAAAGCACTCTTCACATTCATAGGGTGCACTTCCCATCGCTTAGATGCAGCAATGGCCAAAACTAGCCTGATTGAGTCCATCTTTCATGTCGATGCAAATGTCTCTGTATAATCCAATCCATGGACTTGAGAGAAACATTTGGAAACCAATACAGCCTTACAATTCACATATGAACCATCAAAAACCATATTGGTCCTATAAACCCACTTGCATTGCGCTAGTTTCCTCTTGGAAGGTAGAGGAACCAACTCCCAAGTTTCATTGTCTTGCAAAGACTTGAACTCTTCTTGCATGGATACTTTCCATATTGGGTCATGGATTCTTCTTCATATGAATTTGGATCAAATCCAACTTTCATAAAACACATCTCTTGAATATTTAAATCACAAGTGGATAAAGATTTGTGAAACTGAGATCTAGTCTTCCTAGTGTCTAGTGGATCTCCTACAAGATCACCAGTTGTTTGTATGTTTCTCTCAGCCCATTTTGGCCTTGTGGGAGAGTCATGATATGTGTCCATGTCATCATATTCATCTTCCACATCAGGATCAGAAAAATAAAAAAGAGAAACATCACTTACATCATCATTGAGTGCAGGGTGTGAGCAATCCCCCTCTACTAGTTAAACCTCTTGCATAGGCTCTTCTTCAAAATGTACACTTATCTCAATGAATTTTTTATGATATGAGTGTTAAGTTTTTAATGGTTATATCAGATCTTATAACATTTAGCATTATAAACATCATAACCATAATCTAAAAGGTCACTGAAAGGTAAACAAGCACAGCCACAAAAAGAAGACAAAGATTTATCCTAGGAAACCCTCATGGGGAAGAAAACCCAAAAAAAAATTCCTTTGTATAAGATGTATAAAAGATAAAATACAAGACCCAAAAATAGGTGTTCCTCCCTCCAGCAGATATGTCTCTCTCTCTCTCCATGAACTATGCACAAGTGAGTGTCTTTGTATCAAATGAGGAGCACTTCCCTCTATTTATATTCTTTCGTTCAGTTGACAATTAACTAAACTATGTCGGCCCTAGTGTACTTCATTGGGTCGAATTCTCTAGGGAGACTCTAGTTCCCCACAACTGTGGGGACTTTTCCCCCTGACTTACAAAGGAGGGGACTTCCTCATGACTCTTAGTAGTTCTCTCGATAGCAACATCGGGGTACATTGAAATACAAATGATTCTACCGATAGGGACATCAAGGTACAATCAAATACATATGATTCTCTCAATAGGAACATCAAGGTAAATACACTTCGAAGTTACAATAATTCAACACTGCCCTTAATGAGAATGGTATTCTACAACAACAAAAGTAGGAGGAGGAGAGAGAGCATCTTCAACATAATTAGGGTGATACATCTATATGTAACAGGAATTTTTTCAACATTCATCGGTAGCTTGGAACAAATACTCTTTAATGTCTTCATCTTTTGCATCATATGATCACTTGATCCTTTTGCAGTAATGCTTTTATCTTTCGATCCTTCGTGGCAGCACTTTGATCTTCTGATCTTTTGCAGCATCACTTTGATCTTCTCAATCCTTTGCAACAACACTTTGATCTTTTCAATCGACAACATCAACATTTTAGTCTTTTCAATCAACAACATCATCATCAACAATACTTTGAGCAACATCATCAGCAATACTTTGATCTTTCGATCATCATCATCAGTAGCAGCAATACTTTGACCTTTCGATCATCAACAGCATCATCGATACTTTGATATTTCTATCATCATCGTCATCATACTCTGATCTTTCAATCAATAACATCATCATCATCAGCATACTCTGATCTTTCGATCAGCAACATCATCATTAGAAACAATATGAGCAACATCATCATCATCAGCAACAAATTGAGAAACATCATCATCACACTCTGATCTTTTGATCAGCAACATCATCATCATCAACAACAACCTGCAATCCACAATATGAAGAAGAAAGTCTTCGAATCACTTTTGGACTTAAGTCCAGGGATGATACAATCCTATCACATTCTCGACAACCGAAGTCACCGAATACAATTACGAGATAATCACTCCCTATCACTTTAGGACTAAATCCAAGGATGATGCAATCCTACCACATTCTCGACAAACGAAGTCAACAAATACAATTATGAGATAATCACTCCCTATCACTTTAGGACCAAGTCCAAGGATGATGCAATCTTACCATGTTCTTGAGTACCGAATTCACTAGATCTGTCCTAAACAAAATTTCAAGGATGATACAATCCTACCACATTCTCCATTAACAAAGTCACTGGATCCATTCTGAACAAAATTTCAAGGATGATACAATCCTACCACGTTCTCAAGTACCGAAGTCATCGGATCCATTCTGGAACAAAAGTTCAAGGATGATACAATCCTACCACATTCTCGATAACCGAAGTCACAGGATCCATTATGAACAAAAGCTGAAGGATGATACAATCCTACCACGTTCTCGAGTACCGAAGTCACCAGATCCGTTCTGAACAAAAGTTCAAGGATGATACAATCCTACCATGTTCTCAAGTACCAAAGTTGTCGGATCCTTTCTGAAAAAAAGTTTAAGGATGATACAATTAGGGATATATCGAAGGCCGAAGTCACCGGATCACTTTAGGACAAGTGTCCCGGGATGATACAATCCCACTGCAACATCACTGCTCCCCTTTTTTAGGAAGGTCTTTCTGAACAACACCAAGCTTGTCTTGAAAGTGTTTGAACTTTACCCAAGGCAGAAGCTTCGTCAACACATCAACAAATTTCTCATTAGTACTCACATACTGGAGCTTTATTGCTCCCTTCTGTATCATATCTCCTATTTAAAAATATCATTTTTCTATGTGCTTCAATCTATCATGGAACATTGGGTTCTCTGACATCTTTATACAATTTTGGTTATCACATAGAATCTCAGTAGTATCCATCTCTAGGTCAAAGAGACCTGACATCAAATTTCGAATCCATATGGCTTCACAACTGGCAGAGCAAGCTGCTATATATTATGCTTCGGCCGTGCTAAGAGAAATACTGGACTGTTTCTTTCTAAACCATAAAATCATTGCAGACCCCAGACAAAAGCATACACCTGATGTGCTTTTCCTATCTGAGACACTTCTAGCCCAATATTCATCTATATAGTCATACAATCTATAATCATGGTTTCCATCATAGTATAGACCAAAGTCTATAGTCCCTTTCAGATATCTCATCACATGTTTTGCAACTATCAGGTGAACTCATCTAGGTTGAACTAGATAATGACTCAAGGTGTTCACATCAAAACAAATGTCTGGTCTGGTATTGGTTAGATACATCAACGACCCAATAATATTTCTATATTGAGTCACATCCACTAACTCTGGTGAGCCATCAGCTAACAACTTCAGGTTGGAATCCATGGGTGTGGCCATGGCTTTACATTCCAACATATCAAATCTTTTTAAAACTTCCACTGCATACTTTCCCTAATTGAGAAATATTCCTCCTGAGTTCTTCCATACTTCTATACCTAGGAAATAATGCATTAGACCAAGGTCTTTCATCTCAAATTCTTCAGTAAGCTTCTTCTTCCATTCTACAATCTATTTCTCATTCCCTGTCAGAAATAGGTCATCCATATATAGTAATAATAGGAAAGGTTCATCTTCTATAACCTTGAATTAAAGGTTAGGATCGGCTTTACTCTTGGTAAAGTCTAAGCTCATCAGGAAACTATCTATCCTTCCATACCAAGCTCTAGGAACTTGCTTCAGACCGTACAGGTCCTTCTTCAACTTGCATAAGTGAGTCACTTTGTTTTTTGACTTCAAATCCCTGTGGTTGTTCGATGTAAACATATTCCTCAATCATACCTTTCAGGAAGGTTGTCTTTACATCTATCTGGTGTAGATCCCACTTCATCATGGAAGCAGGTGCCATGATAGTTCTTGATTCCTGGACCAAGTGTCTCTTCATAATCAATTCCCTCTCTCTAAGAGAATCCTTTAGCCACAAATATTGCCTTACTTCCATTAGCAACATATTTTATCTTGCAAATTCACTTAGAAGATACCACACTCTTGATTTCTAGTTTGAGTAATATATCCCAAACATCATTGTGTTATTCTTCCATCATTTCATCTTCCATGAGTTCATTATGTCAGGTCATAGACATATCCTAATCTTTTGCATTCAACCTTGAAGGTTGGAACCCACTTTACTCTTTGTAAAATCTTGGTCCATCAGGAAGATATCCATCATGTCATACCATGCCGAACTCAGAGATCTCTATAGTCACTCCCCTTGAAACAGAGCATCATCTTCCCTCTGCATTCTTTATAGGAGTGACAGGTAGCGTCCTATGCTACTATGTATCCATCTCAGGTTACTAGATACCAAGATCCCTTTATATTGAAATTTGTCAAAAAGTTCCTCTTGCACCCATCTATGAACTTGTTGTCTTGTATAGGTTTCCATCTTCAACCTTGTAGCAAAGGTTAAGATATTCATCATTCTAGGTGATTTGTCAAGCTCCTGGATGTGCTTTTCTATGGGTGCCTTCTAAGCTCATACAAAGCATATTTTGTACAGGTGGTTCTTTGCTTGATATATACTTCTACTGAAGAAGTGTGTCTAGTCAATAGAGTATGTCATGCCATAGTCTATTCTTTCTGAGACAACCACAAAACTTAATTTGTAAACTTGTTCTTGTAGATCCATATGGAAGACTATACGGACTTCCCTTCAGGTCTCAAAACCATATCGTAGACATCCTTCTTCATGATCAAGTATTACTCTTTGATCATAGTTTCTTCCATAGCTGGAAGGGTTTGCATCAATTATGTCATCCAACTATGTTACAGAAATAGAGTGTGTCCGAGGCCTCTTATTTTGGTTTGGAAGTCTCGCCATACTTTTCTTCATCTTGAATTATCTCTTGTACCTAAGGTGGTCTTCATCTTTCGAGGTGGATCTACCGCTCTCTGAATATCTTTCTTCCGTCATGGTGTCTCTCAACCTGGGAGCTTCATATTCATGTTTATTGGAGTGAATCTTGAATTGTCATCACTTGATCTTAGGAACAAGTCTCATCCTCCATTTCTTGTAGGCGGTTGTATAGGACCTTTCCTACAAGTCAAATGCACCAGTTGCATGGTTAGAACCATTTCATAGAACACATGCATAACGAAAAATTCTTATGCATCATGGAACTGCTTAACCAATACAACATTCATCCATATCTCACGAAAACTTTATAGATTCCTTCCATCTCTACCATGACATCATTTAGATTGTGCACTAATCCAATATGTCAACAAAGAGGTTTCATTCTAGATAAGTAGCAATGGAGAGTTGTATAGTACCATGGGATACTTACCCATCACATGCATATCAGTAGTATACTGTCATTAATGAAAACATTCTATTATGCATAATAAACAACATATACATAAAATACAATTCAAATACATATCTCATCATCTCCTTCTGGATCAGTAGCTTCTTCTTTGACCAGTGAGATTGCTTCAATCTCATGCTTGCTTGAAAGCTTTTATGGAATGCTGCTTCTGGTAGACATAGGGTTTGATAGAGAGACCCTAATTTTTTCAAATGAGGTGTCTTTCAGATTTTATTGGATAGAAATATCCACCTCCTCAAAGAGAGCTGAGAAATATACTCATTTTCCCAAAACTATGATCAAAATTACAAAATATTTGATTCCCTAGTTTTCTTCAGTTTCTTCTGCACAATGCTTGATATTGTTTCTACGGTATCTAAGAAATTATTGATCCTCTGTGTCTGAAACCTCGTACCGATGTATCCTCGCATGTCCTATTTCCAACACCACATGTTAGAGAAGAATTGGTTTCTCCAATTGGGACTTATGTTCATTTTCCCAAGATGGATTATTTCAGGACTATTCAAAAGAGAGAACTTGTATGAACTTCCACGTGTCACTGTTTCACCTTCAAGGTCTGAAATGTTTACCACAAAATTTATATTTTGTTCCCTTTCTATAAAATCTTGTGAAATTTCATTTGGAACTTCGTAGCCCGAGATATAGCAATTTTTTTACCTAGGTCACATGTTTAAGGCTGAATCCTGGGAAAGGTTGGAACCCTAACTTGGAGGAATCATATCTCTTAGAATATAGTGAATATGAGGCTGAAAATTTTACACATTGTACATCAAGAATATATATTTGGCCTGTGAAATTTTTGGCTCCTGATTCCTCTCCAATCTAGATATATAGTGAATCTACCAAAACTACTAGTTTTAGTATTTTAGGGTTTTCAAGCATGAAACCCTAATCTTCAATAGTTGTAGCTGTAGCACTATTTCGGCTACACAATGAATTCTTTCAGGGTGGCTCTAATACTATGTTAAGTTTTTAATGGTTATCTCAGATATTGTAACATTTAGCATTATAAAAACATAACCATAAGCCAAAAGATCACTAAAAGATAGACAAGCACAACCACAAAAAGAACACAAAGATTTATCCTGGGAAACCGTCATGGGGAAGAAAACCCAGCAAAAAATTCCTTTTTATAATATGTATAAAATTTAAAATACAAGACCCAAAAACAGTTGTGCCTCCCTCCAGTAGATCTCTCTCTCTCTCTCTCTTTCTCTCTCTCTCTCTCTCTCTCTCTCTCTCTCTCTCTCTCTCTCTCTCTCTCTCTCTCTCTCCATGCGCTATGCACAAGTGAGTGTCTGTGTATCAAATGAGGAGCGCCTCTCTCTATTTATATTATTTCATTCACTTAACATTTAACTCAACTATGTTGGCCGCAGTGTACTTGACTAGTTCGACTTATCTAGGGATACTCTATTTCCCCACAACTGTGGGGACTTTTCCCCCTGACTTACAAAGGAGGGGACTTCCTCATGACTCTTAGTAGTTATCCCGATAGGAACATCGAGGTAAATACACTTCGAAGTTACAATAACTCAACAATAAGGGATAAAAGAGATTTTATCCATTTTAATATTCATCATATCCAACCATTATGGAATCCTTTCTTTGAGGTTGCAAGTATTTTCTTTTCTTTGAAGGAATTCTAGCCCATGACTTTGAGCCAAAAACCCTGAAATGAGACACATATAGCTTGTGACCTCTCCAAGCCTCAAATTTTGGGTTTTGAGGGAATTTCACTCTCTTGTCTGAACTTGTGTGTGTCATTGGATAGAGAGATAGAAATTTCACTGCAAGATTAGGCACAAACAACACATTGTTGAAGTACCCATTGTCAAGATTGATCCTACCACTCCCTTGAGGTGATATTATGTAGTTTCAAGGGTTGGTATAAGGCTGATTATAAGGAAATTTTGAGGTGATTATATCATTATTATTATACTTGTTCCTCTAATAGGTTGGTTCCTAAGACTCTTGTTGAGTTGGTACTCAGTTGAAGAGATTGGTGTCTCCAGTAGGTGGGTTCCTATAGATCTTGTTGATTTGGTGTTTATCTAAGGGGATTGGTTTCTCCAGTAAGTTGCTTCTTACAAATTTTGTAACAGTAATTTGGTGCCTAAATATGTTTATAAAGATAATTTTTCATGGTTTTTTCTTGAAAGATTTGCAACATTAAATTCTATGTGTTGTGACTTGTGTTTAGATGTGTTTAATATTTCATAGTCAATGAATGATCAATGAATTCTTGTCTAAAGTAAAAATAAGTATTATATTTATTCACTCCCCCAATCTCAATATGAGCATAATTTCAATAGTAAGGAGCATTGGAATATTTTGAAGTGGATACTTAGATATTTAAGGGGCACTTCAAACATTGTTATTTGATACAAATTGACATATTTACAAATTAAAGGTTTTGTAGATTCTAATTTTGGTGGAGACAAAGATGGGAGGAAGTATACTATGGGATATACTTTCACTCTTTCTAGTGGAGCTATAAGCTAGACACCTAAGTTGCCTCCTTAGGTAGCTTTACCAACCACTGAAGAAGAATATGTGGTAGAAATTGAGGTCAGTAAAGAGTTAATATGGTTAGAGTGATTGATGGATGAATTCAAGATGATGCAAGGGAATATCTTTGCACTATGATAGTCAATTTTTTGTTCACTTAGTGAAGAATCCATTGTTTCATGATTGCATTAATATATTGATATTAAGTATTGTTTCATAAGGAAAGTGTTGGGAGAAGGCAATATCTTGTTGGATAAAATTGATACTTATGAGAACACTTACAAAGTCATTCAAGATAAATAACTTTGAATGGTACAAAACTTGTTTGGCCTTGTTGAAAATGAAATATTGGGAAATGGAACTTGGGTTGAAAACATTGGCAATAAAGTTCCTGTATATTGAATTCAAGTGGAAGAATGTCAGGAGATGAATTCAATATCCAAATATCCAATATTCTTCCTGTAGATCTCTCAACTAATCCCACACACTACTCATATGTTTCTGGTGCATGTGGCATCCCCCCATCCAGTGGTTTGAGGGTGGAGACCTCAAGGAAAAAATATCTAGACCCTTCTAGTGTAATTTAGTTCCTTTTGGAGCCCTCATATGTATTGTATAAAATGGAACTTACCCCCCAACATTGTAACACAAGAGATATAGGATAAAGCATTGTCAGTTTTTTTCTAAGTAATAATAAAAGATCAAAGCTTCCATTGCCCCATTGCTTTACTTGCATATATAAGGGTTTCCACATAAATCTCATCTTCTATTGTTATTGTTGTTTTTTTATTTTTTTATATATTTTTCTAATAGCAATTTAAATCACAAGATACCAATATTTTAAAAGGAGACTGGGTAATTTAACCCATAGAAAGACCATTATTATAGGAGTCAACTTTATAGCTATAAATTTTTTTTCAAATACCACAAGATAGGTGTATCTAATTGTTTTGTTCCTTAGCAAATCTAAATTTAGAATATATAAATTAACTTGCAAGTAATACAATATATCTACACAATTATAAACAACAAGATAATGACATAATAATGTACAAATAATCCTTCTGGTAGGGTAGCACCATCAACTATTCCTTATGGAAAGAATCACTCTAGAAATTGCTATGCTTGCTACAACTATCACATCCATCATGCTTCTCAAGGAAGCTCATTCATTTGCTTCTACTTCTATATATATTTTATATTCAACCTCATAGGTACTTTCTAGTAGGTAGAATCCTCTATCAAGCCTTATTATAATTATTGATTTCAATACTACATGGACCTTATTAATAAATATTGTCTCAATGCATAGCATTAACCCCTTGGGTACCTCCCTAGGTACACTACATCCCATCTTCCTTTGCATGTTTCATCCCCGAAACATGGGAGGAAGACATACAATATGATCTTCTAAGCAATGTATCCAATTGGTACTAAGCACGAGCATCCACCCATCATAGTGAAATGTGGACATGGGATCTAACTACATCTTGCAACATCGATCTTGATTCTATTTTTTTTTGGTGCCATGTTTTCATTGTGCTACTCTATTATATCTAAACATTTCTTTCAGTTCTATATGTGGCTCCATTCTAGTTCACTTTCTTCTTCCATGTTTTCTCATGTACGTTTTACAATGCTCATGACCTTTCCTTAATTTTTGTTGTTTCAACAAGTGGTGTGGAGTGATATATACATCAACCTTAACTATTGGTTTTTTGATATTTGACTCTATAACATGTGGTTTCTTTGAGTCATGTGGCCCCTTAATCTTGTATTTCTGTTTATGCCCTTCATGGGAATTTGCTTCATGTGTTTTTGCATCCCCTTATTCTAATTCAACTTCAGAATATTCATAAGTTGTATCTATAGGTACTTCAACTATTTTATATGCAAGGGATTCTTCATGTGCCCCTAGAACCTTTCTTATTTTGTAATATAAATGTCATGCAATGTAATTTTCTTTTACTCGAATGTTTTCACCTTTAATTGTGTTTTTTTAATATGTTTTGCAAGAACTTACAACCTATTAACTACATTAACATTTATGAAATTATGTTTGCTATTAAGGTTTATAGAAACATTGACACTCTCTTGCCAAATACATTCATGAACATTTAATTACGCCGAGAGGCGCTCTACATCTCAGTATGGGGGAGATCTTGTAACATGATGTAACGTTAGTAATGTTTGTAACATGTCGGCAAAAAATAATAGTGATAGTGAATATTATGGGAGAGATATTGTAATGTGATGTAACGTTAGTAATGTTTGTAACATGTCGACAAAAAATAATAGTGATAGTGAATATTATGGGAGAGATTTTGTAACACAAAATAAAAAAAAATATCACTTTCGAAAAGTTATTTTTATTAATAAAAAATAAATTTTCTAATAGGCCAAAATAAATGTCGGCCACAAAAGCAATCTAATATGGGGGAGATGTTCTAATCTTCCTACCTAACAAAACAATAAAAAAGTAAAAAATTATTTATCTGTAAAAAAAATATGTGAGTCAAGAAAAAAACACAAAATTGAATTATCCATAAAAAAAAATATGTGGGTCAAGAAAAAAAACACAAAATTGAATTATCCGCAAAAAAATGTTGGCCTTGCACATGGTTTTAAAACCATCTGCACATGGTTTTAAAACCATGTGCAGGGCATTCTAAACAACCCATGGTTTTATTGTACATGGTTTAGGAGGCTTTGCACATGGTTTTTAAACCATGTGCAAGGCCTCCTAAACAACCCATGGTTTATTGTACATGATTTAGGAGGGCCTTGCAAATGGTTTTAAGACCGTGTGCAAGGCCCCCTAAACAACTCATGGTTGTAGGAGGGCCTTGCATATGGTTTTAAAACCATGTGTGGGGAAATGATGCAATGTTCATTTCTAACAAAATAAAAAATATTATATGTCGGCCATAAATAATATTAAATATTAATAATAAAAATATTATATGTGGACCTTAAATAAAATGATGTGTCTTTTGGTTTGAATCAAATCAATGGATACCTAAGAAGAGGTTTTTACCCCGAGAGATTTGATCCATCTCGGTGCTTGATAGAGCCTAGGATTTGGATCTAGGCTGGTAGTAATTTGTCACATGAAAACAAACCCTTAGTGATTTTTTTTATCATTCTTCATACCATGAGACCACCTATCTAAAACAAATTTTTCAAATTCTTCATCGAAAAGTTTAAATGTATTATCATGGTTAATATTCTTGCACCACATGATAACATCTTTTAAACCCAAGCATGGCATAAATCTCCAACATTTTGGATATAGTGACTTTGTCTTCTATATGTATTCTTCAATATGAGGACCATTAACTTTTCCTGTAAAATACATCTTGCTTGCTATCACGCTAAAAAAAACTAGGGTTTTGAATAAAATCACTAATTGTTTAGGCAACAAAGTTAAAGTGATCATAACCCCTCAACGTTACTCAAAATATCTATTATGACCACAATTATGAAATCCCATAGTCTCTTTTCATATAATGGAGATAGTTTGATAGAATATGGGTGCTCAAATCAAAAGATATTTAATCTACAATTCACATATTTATCATTGAAAAAAACCACAAAACATTTTATTTTAAATTAGTGGTAACTCCTCTTCCCATACTTCAATTTGGATTTTTATCCTACTTTTTCTTGAAATTGGGTTTTTTAGAGAGGAACTCAAATATGCATTTGATTTATTCAGATTTTGCACAAAAATAAATGGGGTTGAATGTCGTCACCCTCTTTGTTTCCTTGAAAAAAATAAAAAGAGAAAAAATCCTCTACTTTGTGGCCCAAGAAAGGACTCTGATACCAAAGGTTGTGTTCCTTAATATATCTAAATATAATTTAAGGTATAAATTAAATTGCAAATAATGTTGGAACAAATTTCCCATCTAGACCTTGGCTAATAATATTTGCATAAGGTGTCAAGTGTTTAGTGTAAGTTGTTCCATGTGAAAATGGTTCTAGTTCCTAGTCTAGTGACTTGGATCCTAGTTTGTCCACATTTGACCCATAGACTAGTGGTTATGCCATAAAATCTTATTTGTCCACTTACCCATTATTTTCCTTGTTCTATGGAGTTAATGTACCCCTCTATGCTACATTTATGAAGGAGTTATTGCATTTCCTTGTTATAAGGATACTGGGTGTGCCCTCTTGAGAACTTGGTCAATTTTCTCATTAATGGTCCAAAACTAAGCCACTGAACCACCTCTAGTGCCCTCATGATGGTTCCTTTCACACTTGTTGAATAGCCTAACCACTTCATGGTCCATCTAGGCTCATTTCACCTCATCCACTACTTGGAGTTACACTTGGAAAAATGCCATAGATTGGGGGAATTAGTCAAGATAAGTCAGCATTAATGTGAGCTACTCATATGGTTTGTTGGACCCATGGTATTTGGTATCCCGTGGAATTTTCCCCAAGGTATTGCATGTAATAATTATTATATATTGTATTAGTTTTTTGCTCAATAAATACAATGGAAGATGAATCCATTTGAGTGTTTTACTCTTGTGTTCTACTTAATATTTGCTTCATATTTATTCTATTTGCCTATCATTCTCCTTGGTAAATTCTAAGTGAAGCATGCTCTATTGAATTCGGATCTAGGATTGGATATGAACATGACTAATAAATTTTGTTGTGATGTTGTGTAATCCAAATTTTACAAATAAAACATAATATCCACACAATAAACAACAAGATAATGACACAATAATGTAGATAATACCCCTAAGGTAGGGTAACACCATTAACTATTCATTATGGAAGGAATCACTCCACAACTATTACATCCAACATAATTCACAATAAATATCATTTTTGTTTCTTCTACTTCTCTATGTAGATTCTATCCAACCCCCTAGGTATTTTCTAGAGAAGGAAATTTCTAGTAGGTGGAACCTTCTAGATACTTTCTAGAGAAGGAACTTTCTAATAGGTGAAACCTTATAGTAAGCCTTATTACATTTTTTTCACACTACATGGGAATTATTAATAAAAATGGTCTTAATTGATAGAATTATTCTCTTGGGTACCTCCCTAGGTACTCTATATTATCCTTCCCAGGTACATTACATCAACGGTTGTTTCACACACCCACACAACACATCCCACAAAATAGGGGAAAGCTAAGAAATCAAACATACTCACCCCATAACCAATCAGTAATTATATTAGTAGGATACCCCTATCCATTGTAGCTACCCTCATATAGATTCCATGTCAAGATTAAAGTTATGTTTTCATAGTTTCATGAATAATTAGCACTATCTTGTATCAAAAACCCATTACAAACAACTTGTATATCTACATTGTCATATATCATGTTTCTTTTAATGAATAGTTTGATCTGACTTATTTCCTTTAATTTGAGTTAATATATTCTTAGGTTGGGGTTCCATATTATAGTTATGGAGCTTAATACATTATTTTTCATATATCTTCAAATTAGCATGGGTATCATCATAGTAAATTCCATATATCTCTTTCCAAAGAGGTTACAACCTAGAGAGTCCTTTACTCTTAGAGACTATTTTTATGATGATTTTAAGTCTGTTGGAGAATGTTATTTTTCTTTATTTTGTTTGTTGATAAAGATTCTTCACATTTAGATTTATTTTTTCTTGAGATTTATTCCTTTCTTGTGACTTCCTTTCGCATGCTATCCACTCTTAACATTAACATGATTAAATATACAACAAATAAAGATTTAAGAAATAATGATAGGAGGGGAAGGGAAATGTTTTATGTGACACACATATTTAGGGAAAACAATATAATACATATCCCAAATACTTTTGTGTTGAAAAAATCATCTAACACATACTTCAGTAACTCATCTATTTTTTTTGTGGGGGGAGGGGGGATGCCACTTATATTAACAAATAGTAAAATACAAACATAAGTACATACAATCACATGTGATTGAAGTCCAAAAGGAAAATATTCAAATTAGATTGCACCTCAAAAGAACATCAATGTACATCACAATGAAAATGAGTGATTTGGACCTTAAATTCTAGATATAGCTCTCTTCAAAACCATAAAGAGATAAAATGTTTTTATTGAAGATGCCATCACAATGGAGTTTGCACAAATCACGCAAAGTTAAAATTATAATACTAGAATAGACTCCTCTTAAATCATTAGAGTAAATTTCAATTCAAAATGGGCCTCCTAAGGAAAATTAATAAAATAATAGTTAAAATAATAAAATAATATTTACTAATTTTGGAGGAAGAAAAGAAAAAACTACTTTTTTGTTCGTATTTTCAACATATCGCCCTATGTTTTTACTCAAATTTCAATCAAGAGAGCTCATTGGATGTGGAATTAAATTCCTCATCCAAAGAGTACCCACAAGGCATACTTTTGACGAGCCCCGCTTTCCCAAAAATAAGAAATACCTGAAAAACGTGATGATTATCATCATCACATTTTTCAGGTATTTCTTGTTTTTGGGGTAGCAGGGCCCATCAAAAGTATGCAGAGTGGGTAATCGTTGGATGCGTAATTTAATTCCGCATCCAACAAGCTCTCCTGATGAAAATTTGAGTAAAAACACAAAGAGATATGTCAAAAATACAAACAAAAAAGTAGTTTTTTTTATGATACCCATCCCCAAATTTATATAAAAAAATTGTTTAAGAAGTGCTCCCTTTTTTAATTTTAAAGCATTTTGATTGGCTAATACATGATGACATGGAATTTGTATTATTTTTGGAAGGCCGATTTTAAATTGAAATTTCCTCTAATGCAAATTGGCTAATAGAGTAATGACTACCTAGCAAAGTGTTTCAAACATAGTCCTAGTGAGAATGAGTAGTTTTGTATCCCCAAGAGAGGTGATGAATGATATCAAACTATCCACAATGCATTCACACTAGCTATGTGAACCCCATTTATGAAAAACAATCCTTACGTAGTATTCCCTAGAAAACAAAAAGCCAAGCGAAAACCCACAACATGAAAGAGAGTCTAAAAGAACACACTATATGAAGATGATTCACCTATGCTTCCTTTTTATATATTAGAGTTCATCATTTGTTCAAATTATTATGGAATGAAAAGATACAGATACAAATTTCTATGTTGGATACCCATCTCCTCCAACATTATACCAAACTCCTATAAAGTGAAATGGGCTAGTATAATAAGGATAACCTAGCAAAGCATCTTTTCTATGAATCTTACTAAAGAAGATACATCACAAGTGTTCCAAAAATACTCCTAGTGAGCATGAGTAGTCCATGGGGATTTCACTTGTTGATTAATATCATAGCATGTGATTTCATATTGCAAGTTTTAAGATTGTAAAAAACTAGGCCAATATATTGCAAGTATTTAGGGTGGATGAGGGTTTTTGGGTGGGGAGTAGGGAAGTTTATAATGATTATGGTATAAAAAGGGGTGTGGGGGAGGTTTTAGGTATTGGGAGGGAGTTTCCATAAAAGGAGTATGGGTCAATATCTAAATAAATTAAGGGTGTTTTTAAAATATCGTGTTCACAAGTGTTATGTGAGAGGTTCATTGAGTAAATCCTTCATGAGTAGTCTTACATCCCCAAGAGAGGTGGTGGATGATCTCAACTTTTCCATGATGGAATTATTACATGATCTATGAACCCCATTTATGAAAGACAATCCTTATGCAATAGTCCATAGAAAACAAGAAGCCAAGCAAAGAACCACAACTTGAAAGAGATTCTAAAAGAACATGCTATATGGAGATGATTCACCCATTTTTCCTTTTCATATGCTAGACTCCATCATTTGCTCAACTTATTTTGGAATGAAAAGGAGGAACTAAGATTCTGATACAATATTTCTAGTTTGGATATCCATATGGGTTTACCATTTATCTACAACCAATCTCTCCAAATGGCCCCAAGGTACATATGTTGAGCTTATAAGATCATATGTTGGGATTAATTGTTGTATCCCATGAATTTCTACATGATATGAAGGAAGAAAATCAAACTCTTTTGAAAAATTGTGTTGAGTCTTCTAATTTCTAGAACTCACATCCTAAATATCCAACCACACTACCGTAATCCCTTTCTCAGTTAATCTCTTGGGAATAAATTTTGGGATATTTACTAAAGTACAGAACTAATATCTACATGTCAAAATTGAATGGTGTTCTAGATCAAATACTCATATGTAACCTTGTTAATTCCAAGTGATCACTAATGAAATTTTTTTCTATGCTTCCCATATTCTTCAAAACACCAAGTTATTCTAAAAACATTAGGAATAATGGTGACATCGTTGATTAGGAAAGGCCCCTAATCATAATAAATTCCTTCCAAATGTGATTTCGATAATAAGTAGAAGTTTCGATCTCTCACATTTAACAAAGCACCAAATAATACATTTAGCTAATAATACCACCTCTTCAAGCATAATATCAATAAGTCCAAGATCTCTTCTTTGCATGTAAAGCTTACACACCTCCTAGGGATATTAATGGTGTCTTGAAATCTCCAGGCTTAATGCATAAGAAATACCTCAAAAGCTTATTTAGATGTAAATAATGAGAAGTAAAATGAAACTGACAAGAAGCATAATACATGTGAAGAGCTTGAAGGATTTTAACAAGAACCATAAGTATTCCAATGAATGAAAGGTCCATATATTCCCAAATTTGAATTTCTTTTGAAATATTTGTATACACCACTCACATATATTTGAGAGAGAAAGATTGAACCCAAAAATAATTCCCAACAAATTAAAATGTCACTATATATCATATATTGTCATGATTGGGTCAACCATGCTAGCTTATCCTTAAAACCAATCAACAAAAAATTGGACTTGGCATCACTAACTATCGCTCTAACTGCACTGAAAATATATATATGGACATAATTCTAAAGTCTTATCAATTGTATTTTGATAGAGATGAATATATAGGATATAATCACTAGCAAAATGATTATTAATCATGTTACCTCCCCCCCCGCTCACCCCCCCACAAGCCCCCACATTTATAAATGCCTTTGATTTGTCCCCAAATGCTATAAGTGTTAGTAATATATCCCAATGCATGAATTTGTAGCTAAAAGATAGAGATAAGGTGCAAGATGGCATATGTTCCTGTTAGACTTATGTAACACAATTTTACCCAAACAAATGCCATTAAAAAAAATTGGCATTCAAGCATTGGAGAAAAGTGTAGTGACTATGGACATGAAATAATGGCCAAACCATACCCAAGGAAACATGTCTATGATAAAACACCAATCTATCATGTTATACACCTTATCAAAATCATTTTTCAACAAAAAAACTTGATGATTAAATTATTTGGCCCACTCGACACTCTCCAATCCTATCGAAACTATATCAATAATGTATTTGCCATAAATGAAGCATGTTCACTTAGGATGAACAACCTGAGTTGCCACCCATTTGATCTACATAGTAGGAACCTTGGCTAGAATTTTATGAGATATATTAAGTGGAGTGATAGGATGATGAGAACTAATGGTGTCCTTGGCTAAAATCTTAGGGATAAATTTAACCATCCCTTGATTTTGCAAGTCCCCCTTTCTTATTAAATTTAAAACTTCTTTAGCCATGCACAACATTTCTTGACCAACCACTTTCCACTTTAGTTTAAAGAATTCGCAAGGGATGCCATATATACTAGGGGATTTTCCATTTTCATTTTTTTCAACACTTCCAAATATCTTCTATAGTGATCTCAATCCCAAGAAAGTCCCTTTCACTGCACCCAAAAAAAAAAGGGGAAACTTGTTGATAAGATCATCTAGTTTTCTTTATACTCTTTGTTAAGGGATACTTTGAAAATATATTTTTAAATTCAATATCAAATATTTTTCTAATCTCAAAGAAGTCCTCGATCATGATCACTCCAAGGTTGCTTAGGTCCATTATTCTCTTTGAAAATTTATTTTGCTTGAGAAAGTCAATAAAATTTAGAGGTTTCATCACCCTCTTTTATCATTGTAAAGGAGATATAAATTGAGTTCCACATGTATGATATTCTTCCATGCATCTAAGCAAATTTTATTCTTTGGTTGCCTCTTCTTGTAATGAAAAAGAATGCAATTCTAAATTTCTATCAAAGCTCTACCTAGTTTGATTTTCTTTTCTTCACCTAGAATAAATGACCATTTTACCCAACTGCAAATCAAATTATGTTCTTATAATGGTTTCTTCCTACCATAAAATCCATCCAACCTCACGTTGAATTTTTTAAACCTTAGCAATTTGTGAGCAACCATTCTCAAATTCAAGGTGTGAAACATCGAGTTGAAAATGTAATAGAGTGGGGAAGGAAGAATCGTCCCCATCTATAAAAATGGACACTAATGGGAAATGATATAGACCTACATTTTAGGGTAGATACCTTGAAAAACACCTACTAATATGAGCAAGGGATAGATCCACATGTCAAGATCATAAACAAATCAAGTCAATGTTTCAGGAATAAAGGCCTTGCAATCTAATGTTATGTGGATTAAAGATCCAAAAATATTATACTGTAGAAAAATCAAATTCTAAAAGCTACCATTCATAAAGAATAAAGAACCAACAACCAATTTTTGAGGCTAATTAAGGCACTACAAGTTAGTGTTATAGGGAATGAAAACCATATACAAATTGTTGTTACAAAAAGTTAAAAACCTTGAAACCCAATGTGTTATAGGTGGTCCATAAACACATGATTGTGAGATATTGCATTTATAAGATTAACATATAAAATGCAAATCCACGATATTTAAATATATATATATATATATAATCTACATTATAAGATTACAGAACTAAAAAAAATGATGTAACATTGTTAATTGAAATAAGATTTTCAAAACTTTTGCTACAAAATTGCAAAAATATGATGTAACATGGTTAATTGAAATAATTTTTTCAAAAGTTTTGTTACAAATTAAGGTAGATAGAGTAGGAAACAAGTGAAAATAAATTACCATCAAACAAAGCACCACTCCAAAAAGAGATGATAATATAATATAATAATCATAAATACACAAGGTTGTCCATCCATTTTGAAATTAGGATGTTGAGGTAGTGGTTTAAATAATCTTCAAGTCGATTGACACATTCAACATTTTTAATTCAAAACTTTGTTTATTAAAGGTAAACTTTTTATTTGTTTTTATTTGTCTTTAATTTTTAGTAAATAATTAAATTTTAATAATAAAAATTATTTATTGTGATTAATTATTTTGTTAGTTAATTTTATTTTTTATTTTTATTTTTAGTAAATAATTAAATTTTAATAATAAAATTTATTTATTGTGATTAATTATCTTGTTGATCAATTTTAATTTATTCTTAATGAGTACTAACAAATTATTTTATATGTATATATATTATTTGATTAATTGAAAATAATTATTTATATTTTTAATAATAAATAATGTTGAGAATTAACCAATTATATTGTTAAAAAGAAAAGAAAATACACGGAATTTAAGATTTTATATATGTATATATTATTTGATTAATTAAAAATAATTATTTAGATTTTTAAGTATTATTTATATTTTTAATAATAAATAATTTTCTTGTATCATTTTTGTTGCTACAAATCTTAAAAAAAACAAAAGTGCCAAATTTATTTACATACTTAATTTATCTTCAGGTTTTAATGTTCTTTCGTTTATTTTTTTTTAAAATAAGAAGGTAACTGTTTTAAAGTATTTCACATGACTTATAAAATGCTAAAATAATTTTATACAATATCAATGTTAAAATCCGCTTATAAATGAAATGGTTGGAGAATCCATCAAACTCGATGCATTTTGATACAATATCAATGTTAAAATCTACTTATAAATGAAATGGTTGGAGAATCCGTTAAACTCGATGCATTTACAATTCAATGTAGATGCATTCCATTGAAAATCTAATAAAATGATAATCCATGAGAAATATGTGATATATCCTTCGAAGTATGGTCCATTAAAAATTTAATAAGATGATACCCTATGAGAAAAATGCGATATATCCTTCGAAGTATGAGAGAAGCCTCTCTTCGTTTTAAACAAAATTTAATAATAGACCGAAAAAATAAATCTGATTGAAATGAAAGCGGTCCTAAAAAAATAGGTTTAGACTCTTAACTTAATTTATTTCTTCACATACTTGGAATTGTTTATGTACCTTTAGGTCGAAAATATACATTTTTCCTTATGATGATTGGTCGCAGCAGGTGGTTCCCCTTTACCAATTTACAAACTTAAAAAAAAAGAAACCATGAGATATTTCTCGGACAAAAACTTACATTTTTTACTTGAAACTCTTACACATACAAACTTAATTTTTTTATGATTGGTATAATGATTGGTTGCAACGGGTGGGACCTTTTACCAGTTTACAAACTTAAAAAAAACATTAGGTATTTCCTAGATACAAACTTACATTCTTGACCCTAAAAATCATAGACATACAAACTTAAATGTTTTTACCTTGAAACTCATAGACAAGACACATAAACCAAGCAAACAAGACCCCTCGAGGAGAGAAACTATATGGGATTGGGAGGGGCAGAACCTTTACCTTTCGTTCTTCTGCAGTCCCCATCTCCATTCCATGCAAGACAAAAATCGTGTAATTGTGTGCATAGTATCATCCCAAACTCTTCTTTGGCATTCATGTTCCAGTCTGAACAACCTTCTTCCCTCCTCCACAAACTCAATAATGAAAGAATGCATAACCTTCCAAAGCAATTCAAATCCCTTTAGCCTAATTCGAATTGCGTCCTAGAGATGGACTCCAAACCATTGAGAAGCAACTCTAATTCACTGGGACTTCTCCAAACCACTGACCGACCCATTGAAGTTCTCAACAAAGTAACTTGAATCTATTGATACTAACTCTAAACCATTGAAAAACACACTCCCAGTCACTGGCTAACTTGAATTTGTCAACACTGACTCAAAACCACCATAATTTACTCGAGTTCACCCATAATTACCTCCATGCACTAGAGACAACTTGAATTCACAAGGAATAACTCCAATTTTCCCTTGATCACTCCCATGCACTAAGGATAACTCGAATTGACTCAAAGATTCCCAATTTAACTAAATAGGACTCAAATTCATCTCATTAACTAAGGATTACTGATTCTAGACATTAATTAACTAAGGACAACTCCCAATTATCCAGTCTTACTCTTGTAGACCAACAGCTACTCCAGTTCACTAGAGTACTAGGTACATGGTGCATGGTTGAATGTGCATGATCGCATGGTTGCATGCGCATGATTGCATGAAAAACATTAAGTATATAGGTTAGGACCACCAAGGTCCATTAACATCAAAATTGAGAAGACTAGAGTACTATTAGGGGGAGCCATAACTCCTAACCCCAACCCCTTCACATGTGAAATCCAAAGACCCCCCCAACAACGTTGATGTCCATATTGTGCCATTATTTGTTATAGGTAATAATAATAATAATAATAATAATAATAATATCCATGGGTCATGGTCCAAGAACCTAGTGCCACCATGAAAGTAAATAACCAAAATCATAGGTGTCCAAGGCTTACCTTCGAGATATTACATCCCATCCCCCTTAAAACAATGCATCGTCCTCAATGCATACTTATTCAAAAGAATAACGGACAAGCCCATACATGTCTTTCCAACTCTCACAGGCATGCCCATACATTCCTAAAAAAAGATAGCATCTTTCTAACCACAATACTTCCCACTATCACCTACTTACTTGTCTGTCTCCACTACCTATGGGAGAACCGAGACTAGTAGAGTGGAATCAAGTAAGCAAGGGTCAGTTTTCAATCCCCATTATGGGGTCTTCAAACCTTATTACAAGGCCTTCAAACTTCAATGTGAAGCAGAAACAAATTTCTAAACCCACATGATTCATATTTTAAACCCACAATAAAATGATAATTGAATAATATGATGATTCTTTATAATAATGGAGATAACCTTTTATAGGTTAATACACACCACTTGATGAATTGGTGTGACCCTACATTAGTTTACTAACTCTATATTTAATATTTAAAATAATGGCTTATAATTATTTAGATACATAACATTGCCGCCGTCTTTTAGAAGGCTTTGTCCTCAAAGCCTTCTAAAAGGCTTCCCATGATGCGTCTTTATCTGGAAAATTCTTCCACCTAATGAGATATTCCTTGAGTGTTTGAGAATGAAGTTTTCTTTCTCGGGTTGCAATGATTGCCTCAGGTTCCCAAATGACCCTCCCTTCATCATATAACATTGGAAGTATTGTTTGTATAGTCTGATGTTTCCCCAACATTTTTTTGAGACATGATACATGGAAGACATTGTGGATACGACTTTTATTAGGTAACTGTAATTTATACGCAATTTGACTAATCTTCTGGATAATCTAGTAGGATCCATAGAACTTTGGGGACAACTTGTGTTTTCCTCTACTTTTAAGGGATACCTATTTATAGGGTTGGAGTCTTATGAACACCCAGTCTCCTACTTCAAATTCTCTTTCGGTTCTGCGTTGATCTGCTTGTTGCCTCATGCGATTATGTGCCATGATTAAGTTATCCTTGAGTAATTCAATCATTTTTGAGATTTCTCTAGTTGGTTCTTTACTTCTGGAATCTTAGTGTCGTTCAGAACTAACTCCTTCCAATTTGGAGGTTCATACCCATATAAAGCTTGGAAAGGGGTCATTTTTGCGGAGGTGTGGTAAGTTTAATTGTACCACCATTCTGATAAGTGTAACCATTGATACCAATGGTTTTGTTTATCTATTACGAAACAACGTAGATATGCTTCTAAGCATTTATTAACGACTTCAGTCTGGCCATCTGTTTGGGGATGGTAAGCTAAGATCATATTGAGTGATGTGCCTACTTGTGTGAAAAATTCCCTCCAAAATTTCCCATTAACTTTTGCATCTCCATCACTGACGATGACTTTTGGAAAGCCATCTAATTTGTAGACATTTTTACAAAATACATCTGCAATTTGTTTTGCCGTGTCTTTTTTAATATTGCCATGAAGTGAGAAAATTTGGTTGATTGATCGACCACTACAAGGATCTTGTCCTTTCCTTCTGACGGAGGTAACCCATCGATAAAATCCATTGATATCTCTTCCCATTTCTGGGATAGAATGTGTAGGGGGTGGAGTAACCCTGGAGTTAAAATATTTTCACTTTTGTTCCTCTGGCATTTGTCGCATTCTGCCACATATTGCTAGTTATCTTTTTGCATTCCCTTCCAATGAATGACCTTCTTGCATTATAATAATATTTGAAGAATCCTACATGTCCTGTAGCTGGTGAATCACATGATTCCTTCATTGCCTTAACCTTGAACTTAGTGTTTGAGTTTAAATAAATCATCCCCTTATACCAAAGGATACCGTTCTTCCAATCAAACTTGGGGTCACGGTTGGAATTGTTAATTATAGTGCTTGTTTCTGGGTCCTTGGCATATTCACTTCGTATTTCATCTAGCCAATCTAGAATTGTGACTGAGATGGAGTAAGAGGTAATATCCTCATATTTTCTGGAGAGTGCATCTGTAACTTCATTTTCCTTCCCCTTTTTGTGTATCATTTCCATGGCAAAAGCAACTATTTTTTCTATCCACTTTTGTTGTTTTGTAGACAATGTTTTCTGTTGAACTAGGTATTGAAGACTATTGTGGTCTATGCGGATCATGAATTTTCTCCTTAAAAGGTAGTGTCGCCACTTTACCAATGCTTGCATAGTTTCCAACATTTCCTTATCATATGTAGACTTCAATTTTTCTCGCTTGTTTAATTTCTTGCTCTCAAAAGCTATCGGCTGTTCATCTTGCATTAGTACTGCTCCCAAACCATAACCTGAAGCATCACATTCTATCACAAATGGTTTGGAGAAGTCTGGGGTAGATCATACAGGTGTGGAGGACATAATTCCTTTCAAGGCTTCAAAACATTTTTCCACTTCTTCACTCCACTGGAATGCATTCCTTTTTAGAAGGTTGGATAAGGGTGTGGTTTTGTGCGCATAATTCCTATGAATATTCTGTAGTATCTAGTTAGCCTGAGGAATCCCCTTAACTTGGAGATTTTAGTAGGTTTGGGCCTGTCTGTGATCGATTTTCTTTTTTCTGGATCTACCTTGTCTCCTTCTTTAGATATTGCGTGCCCAATATAGCTCACTTCTTCTTTACCGAACGTGCATTTGGAAATCTTGGCGTAGAACTGGTTTTATTTTAAAATAGAAAGCACTTGTTCTAGGTGTGTGAGATGGTCCTTCCATGTATTACTGTATATAAGGATGTCATCAAAAAACACTAGTACAAACTTCCTTAGGAATGGCTGAAATAGGTTATTCATGGTTGCTTGAAATGTCATTTGAGCGTTAGTTAGCCCAAAAGGCATTACCTTAAACTCGTAATGTCCTTCATGGGTTCGGAAGGCTGTCTTCGCCACATATTCTAGCCTTACTCTGATTTGGTAATATCCTGACCTTAAGTCTACTTTTGAAAAGTACCTCGCGCCATGCAGTTCATCCAACATTTCATCGATAAATGGAATGGGGAATCTGTCTTTAATAGTTATCTTGTTTAGTCCTCTATAATCGATTCATAGCCTAAATGATCCATCCTTCTTTTGTACCAGTACTACTGGTGCATCACAGGGACTCCGAATTTTTGTAAACACTCCACACTTCAGTAAATCGCAGATTAATCTTTCAATCTCTGTCTTATGATGGTGTGGGTACCTATAGGGTTTAACATTGACAAGGCTTGATCCAGACTTGATTTCGATGACATGCTCGATCTTCCTTTCTAGTGGTAAATCCATGGGAAGGTCTTCAAATAATTTTTTGTATTTTTGGATTAATCCTTGGATCTCTATATGACCTGGCTTAACTACTTCTGAAGTTAATAATTCAATATTCTGGCATTATACAACATACGCTGGTGCTCCCTTTTGAATTAGCTTCTCCGTTTTGTGGGATGACACAATTTGTGTGTGAGGGGGTTGGAACCCATACAACTTTTATCTTTTTCCTTGTCATTTAAACCTTAGAAAGTGTTCTTCGTGGTTTGTTGAGTAGGTACCTAGTGTTTGCAACCACTGAATTCCCAATACTGCATCAACTCCTCCCAAGGGTATTGCGTAAAATTCTAACTCAAGGTTATAGTCTTGTATTTGTAGCTTAACTTTGTCGCATTTTCCCACTTTTTCGATCTTCTTTCCATATGCTACCATTACCTTCATGTTGGGTACTGGAAATATGAAAAGGTTAAGCCTCTTGGCAACATTTACGTCGATGAAGTTATGGGTACTTCCTATGTCGAATAGGACGACAACATTATTATTTTTTATATGCCCTTTAAGTTTTAATGTCTGTAGTTGGTGTATTCCTGTTATAGCTGAAATTGATATCTTGGGCATTTCTTCATCTTCTGAATCTGACGGAGGATTCTATATTTCACCTGTTTCTTCTATGTCATATTCCTCTCTATCTTACTTTTCTTCCTCTTTTGCTTCACATTTATATAAGTTCTTGGTGGTCTCTTTTTTCAAACATCAATGTCTTGGGTTCCACTTCTCTCCGCAATATTTACACTTTCCTTCTTTCATTCATTGGGCTTCTAAAGTGGTTTTGTTGTCATTTATTAGATGTGGTGGCTGGTATTTGGTGTCGGTTTTGGTATTTTGGATGGACCTTTGATCCTTTTCATGGTTCTTGTTCCAGGTCTTTTTCAATTTTTCCTCAATGATTTTTTCCTTGTGTCTCGCTTTGTCCAAGGTTGATACATTTAGTAGCTCTAGTTCATCTCTATATAGGGTTTTAGTACGTACACATAAGTCTATATGCATTGATTATATGTGAGTTGTTATACCAAAATCCTATCACCATCATGTGATAAGACATTTGACATACCTACTTGCCCTGAATCCCAGCTTCTAGAGTGGAAACTAAATGGTTTTTCATCAATCTGTCATACAGATTCCTAGCACTGTGCACGCCCATTTATCTAGGAGTGGTACCCTTGCTCGCACCGACTTTCATCGGTTGTCCACAAGCGGTGCCACCGCCCATTTCCCTTGTTCCATAGGCGGTTATTACCAGAACTACTCTGTCATAGAAGGAGAAGCGCGGTACCCTGGGTAAAAATGGAAAGAGAGAAGTTTCTCAAGGCTTCTAGATGATAATCCTCATGTACTGCCTTATCCCTACTGTTGTGGGTTGGTTGAGCTCGAGATCCCTCATCCTAGGATCTTAGAGGCCACCTCACCCACTAGTAATTTCTCAACCATCTCTATCCAATAAATCCCTATAAATATGAGCTCATAGCCATGGTTGAGGGGAGAACATTGAAGGTATTGTTATGCTGTTGGATTGATTTTTGGCCCAAGATCATTTGGAGAGAGCATAGAGAGCTAGAGTCGGAGCTTTTGGGGATGAAGAGCTGGTTTCATGGAGATGCATGTCAACACTAAGGCTTGGTTGTAAACTTCTTCATATTTCTAATGCAAGTTGATTTCTGTGCCACATATGATGTTGTTGTTGTGATTTCGCATATATATGTTGCTAGATTCCTTAGTCACTAGTATTATAGATTAGTAGATCATATTCTGGTTGCTTTGATTCGTTTCGTGTTGAGATTTTTTGTAGGTACACAGGTGAACTGTCAAAGCCTTGTATTCCAGATATCTACAACGTCTAGGGAAAGTATTCAACCTCTGTCCTTTATTTGTTCTGGATCTGAACCATTTAGACAAGTGGAACACCTTACTGTCCGCAGGAGGTGAAATATTTCAGCTAACAAATCTGGCAACTCTGCTGGGGAGTAGAGTATTCAATTGTTCTGATCTTCCTCAGTCTGCAACTCTTGTCCGAATCCAGGCTCCATTTTCTTCAACTCTTTTCAGTCAGATCTACTTTCTAATTTGTATTATTTGGGTTTGAAATTTCTAGATCTGTTCAAATCTGAGTCATTTCGATCTTTTATGCTCTGTTACCACATTCAATTCGACAGTATTTGCCTTGATCTAGTGTTTTATGACTTGATACACAATTCTTTTTTTTTGTTTTGGCCATCTACAGGGAACCGTGCCCATGCTGTGTACGAGGAGCAGTGCCACCACCTGAACATAGTGAGCAGTAAGCAGTGCCACCACCTATATCTGGTTTGCAAGGAGCGGTGTTGTCTTGGAAACGCTATGTCAACACCTACAAAACGCGGTGCCAGGTGGGCATTAGTCCAAAACTCTTTTTCCTCATTTTTCTTTGTAAAAATTTGGAATTTTGATTGCTTTCAGTTCTGTTATCAGACTTATTTTATTGAATCTGATGCGCGTGGCTTGCTTCTTTGATGGTTTAAGATTGATTTGAGTGGAATTTCAAAAGTTTATTTAGTCTTTTTTATTGTTCATCCGCTTCTTGCTTGTTGGTTGTGCTTAAAGAAGGATTTATTGTTTTCTGAAAGTTAGGGTGCTCATTGAAGTCTCTTTTCATTGCATAT
>LPNX010981068.1:203484-219722 GCA_001517045.1 Pseudotsuga menziesii | reverse complement strand
CATTACCTATAGGAATATCCCTAGGGAACATAATGTAGTTGCTGATTCATTGGCTAATTACATCCTAGATTGGCATATTGCCCATTCATGACATTAAATTAAACATGGTATATTGTAAATAAACATTTAAAGACACATGGAACTCATAGAAAATGCATTTATCCATTTGAGACATATAAACATCGTGTAAAAGTCTGTATATATATATATATATATATATATATATATATATACAAAAAAGTTTTACAAAAATAGGTCCCAAGACCTCATTTGAAGCACGTCGGCTTTCAGGAAAAATCATCATACAAAAAATCTTGAAGCTATCAGCTTTCAGTATACATGTCTCATCCACTAATGGTGCTCATGATAGCACATCAGTGCTCGAGCCACCCTACGTAGTAGCCTGCTGAATCGGCCTGGTAATCCCACCGTAGATCTCTGATATCTAGTTGGGAGGTCATCTATATCAGCATCTGGTATGTCCAGAGTCAACCTCTCTAGGTTCTCCTCCAGCTCCCCGGTGATATCATCACCCTGTGGCACAAAGCAAGCTCTGGCTCACTTGTCTAATGGAGATGCTCCTCCAGGCCTCGCTGCTCCAACATCTACATGAAGACAAACAGGTCTCGTCACTTATCATAAAAAACATAAAAAAAAATTTCCATTGTTAGGGTTTCTTACTTCTTACCAATGTCACCCTACTTCCCTCCAGGTGGGAGTGGTAGGTCAGGATCACCTGTAAAATCTATGCCTACATAGGTATAGTCCTCAACCATGAGCATCTGATCCCGCAACCATCTGAAGAACAGATCACTGAACTTCACTCTGCCCCTACCTGCTCCTGTGCGAGCCATGACCTAGACCCACCTCAGCATATGGGGGTCCCGTGCTCTTAGACTCTGGAAAGTCACATGGGGCCTCATCTGTGGGACCCGCTCAAAGAAGAAGCAAGCTAATATGGAACCAAAGCTGAACTGCTTTAGCTCTCCCTGCCGACATTTAGTCAGCTGATCCTTGAAGAATGGAAGCAATGCTTCCACCCAGTTGAACACTGTAGGTGTCATAGCCTCTAGGGTGTACAACATATGTGCCCTGGAAGCCTCATGCACACCCTGGCTCCTTGCCACCCTCTGCATGGTGAACAAGACAATTCGTAGAGCCCTATCTGTCACTTCCCTGATGGGGATTTTCTTCCCCGATGTACCTGTACTTGGTACACAATGTCGATCTATGAGCTCTCTGGTGGTAATGTCCCTACCACGGGAACCTTTCAGTGAGATGGGGGCACCCCATCTTAATAGGCCAATAGGGAAGTAGATATCCTCTACCTCCATTGTAAGTATGTGTGCCCCCAGCTCGAAATACTGTTGTTATGGATTCCACATTCTCAGTATGTGTTCCAGTAATCTCTCGTGGCACACCATACTTGGTGTCTAGAAGAACTTTAAGAGCCCACAGTCCTGGAGTGTGGCAATGCAAGCCACATTCCTTTCAGCAGTTGCATCCTCGTTATCATGTGTTCTTTCCTTCCATATCACCATACTTTGGACACCTAGACTTGCCAAAAAAAACAATGGTATGCATTAATATCATCCTTGAGTCATTGCAAATCAAAAGAATGAATAAATTTTTCCCATATCATTTGTTTAACTTCTCCACGGCCAGCACCGCCTGTGCCCCATTGGAGACAGGTGGTGGCACCACCTGTCCGCCGTGTTCTTGGCGCAGTTCTCGGGTGGTACCGTGTATCCCGTAAGGGGTAGCCACGGTGCCCGCATATTGGATTTTAGGGCTTGCCAAATAGGCCCAAAACCCCACCAAATCCCAAAATAGAAGCTATGAAATGAAAGATAAGGGTCTTAGCTATTACCTACAACTGACGAGACCGAAAACGGACGGTGGAAACTCCCGGTATCAGCTGTGGAAGATCTGGCTATAAAATGCTCCAAGTGCTCTCTGCTAGAGGTAAATAGTGAAATGTTTTGATTTTTTACTATTTACTTGCCTTATATAGAAATTTTTTGGGTCTGACTTACTATATTTTTGATATTACATCATGTTCTGCTCAAAATATATTTGTCATAATCCCTTAATGTTGATTTTGAATGCATTTAACACTTGTTTATGAGTCGTCTGCAGGCTGAATTTAGTAAGAAGCTTTGGAAAGTTTGTTTATGGATTTTTCATACTTTCACAAAACGGAAAAGGTCGTCGAGCATTTATTACGACACTTTGTCATGCTCGTTAAAATCTAGGATCAAAGTTTCAAGTCCAATTCAAGTTTCTTTCCAGGCTCGTAAAATACGACATTGTGTAAAGAAGAGTCATGGAGTTCTCTTTTCACCTCTTTTTTAGGCTCCTTAAACACGAAAAAGTCATCAAGTCCATTTCCAATTCTTTCCAGGCTCGTAAAACATTACGTTGTGTAAAGGAAACTCATGGAGTTCTCTTTAAACCCTTTTCAGGCTCCCTAAATATGAAAAGATTGTCGAGCGATCTTGTCTTCTTCACTCTCGTTAAAGTATTTGAAGAGTCGTCCGTCCGACGGTAGGTTATCTCTTTCTCGGTTTGGATAGGAATATTTATGAGAAAGGAACACTCCAGCCAATCATGACTGGAATAGTTCTATAAGGTATGATTTTACACTTTTTCGGGCCTTAGAGACTAAATCATACAAAAAAGGACCCCCATGGAGTTTTCTTCCGTATTCGTTAAGACTCTCTAAACATGAACGATACTGAGTTTTCTTTTAGTGGACTCGTTAAATTAAACATTGAGAGACCCATTTTGGGAACGAACCCCTCCTCTCTCAGGTTTGTAAAAGATATGAGACTGGACTTGTCTTCTGACAAGCTATATTTTGAACTCGTAAAACCGAAAAGAGGCACTCATCGATCATGATGGGGAAAATGGGAAGGGAATCATTTTGTAAATAATGGCAGTTGTTTGTCATTACCTTTGAACATGGCACTTGTCTGCACAATCATGTCAGTCAATTGGGTATTTAGATGATCTCCGTGACGGTCCACTTTCATGAGTCATGTCAATCCTTTGAGTCTTTCAAAATAATGCATTGTCCACTATCGCATTCTGTATCTGTCCTGTCTAGTCATGCTGCTAAGTCATTTTGTCGTGCTGCCCGATGTTCAAAGGGGATCTGAAGAATTTTTACCTCTGCAATCTACACAGTCTTCGTGTCAGTATCTTTGAGTCAAACATATGGTTACTACATTCACATCATTCCAGAACTATGTTCCGAGTTTTGTGTCGTCGATGTGGGACTCATCATGGCCCTCCTTCGATGAGACTATTCCCGTCAACATCAGCTCATCATCCAGGAAATAGTCTTAGAAACAATATTTAGTACCTTGAGATCTGTATGCCTTAATGACAGATTCTCTCGCTCTTGACATAGGTTCACATAATTGACCTTTGATCGATAGAATCGACTAGGTGTTCGACATCAGGACATCTATTCGCACTCAGTAGATTGTACTAGGGTACCTTGGAAATCATTGACATTAATGGTGATCTCCCTCGCACTTGTTAATAGTTCACGTCATTGGCTGGTAATCAAGTGGTTTCTACCATGTTCGACTTCAGATCATTGTAATCACATGGATAGAATCGTACTTTGTGGAAGACGAGACGAAGACCCTGGGAATTTGTTTAAAAGCGTTCATTTCTTTTTCCCCAGTCGGCGATGGATTTTTGTATATCTAGCATGGATCCACATTTGTATGGTCGTGGCTATGCTCAAATTTGCATCTGTATGACATAGATCTACGTTGTATGTCTGGTAGCTATGTGCAAGTTTGAGTCCTCTATCACATGGATCTACGATGTATTCTAGTGGCCATGCTTGTTTATTCCACTCATGCATCTGCCTTGTATTGGTCTGCAGCTATGAGTTTGGTTACTTGTGTCTATGATTCAACATACTGATGTACTACAGATGCCTACTTGACTACATACTCCGATCGATCCGACATCTTCATCTCCTAGTGACAACTTGTTCTCAAATCTCTCGTTTATCGTATCACTCTAAGACTCATGCTTTGGGGGGCATCCTATTATACCAAAATCCTGTCACCATCATGTGATAAGACATTTGACATACCTACTTGCCCTGAATCCCAGCTTCTGGAGTGGAAAATAAATGGTTTTTCATCAATCTGTCATACAAATTCCCAGCACTGTGCATGCCAATTTATCCAGGTGCGGTACCCCTGCTTACACCGCCTTTCATCGGTTGTCCATAAGCGGTGCCACCACCCATTGCCCTTAGTCCATAGGCGGTTATTACCAGAACTGCTCTGTCATAGAAGGAGAAGTGCGACACCCTGGGTAAAAAGGGAAAAAGAGAAGTTTCTCAAGGCTTCTAGATGATAAGCCTCGTGTACTGCCTTATCCCTACTACTGTGGGTTGGTTGAGCTCGAGATCCCTCATCCTAGGATCTTAGAGGCCACCTCACCCACTAATTTCTCAACCATCTCTATCAATTAAAGCTCTATAAATATGAGCTCATAGCCATGGTTGAGGGGAGAACATTGAAGGTATTTTTATGCTATTGGATTGATTCTTGGCCCAAGATCATTTGGAGAGAGCATAGAGAGCTAGAGTCAAAGCTTTTGGGGATGAAGAGCTGGTTTCATGGAGATGCATGTCAACACTAAGGCTTGGTTGTAAACTTCTTCATATTTCTAATGCAAGTTGATTTCTGTCCCACATATGATGTTGTTGTTGTGATTTCACATATATATGTTGCTAGATTCCTTAGTCACTAGCATAGATTAGTAGATCATATTCTGGTTGCTTTGATTCGTTTCGTGTTGAGATTTTTTGTAGGTACACAGGTGAACTGTCAAAGCCTTGTATTCCAGATATATACAGCGTCTAGGGAGAGTCTTCAACCTCTGTCCTCTATTTTTTCTGGATCTGAACCATCCAGACCAATGGAACACCTTGCTATCTGCAAGAGGTGAAATATTCCAGCTAACATGAGTTTCGGCACGCGTGTCTCTAGGGATTCCCATTCCTCGGTGTATTCATCGACATCACCTTTTTGCTGCAGTCTGGTGATTTTTGCAAAGAAGTCTTTTTCTTTTAAATCTTCAAACCTCTTAAAGAAATCGTTTTTGAACGCTTTCCACTTGTGCTTTGTTTTCTTTGTTGTAACCTTGCACCACATGTACCAATTGTAAGCCTGATCTTCCAGTTTCATCGAGCCATATTTTATCATTTCTTTGTCGGCAGTGATATTGTGTATGGAAAAAATTCTTCTGCCTTGTTGATCCACGCCACGATCCATTTTGTGTTGCCATTGAATTTTGACAATTCTAACTTGGGTTTCATTTGATATCCACTTCTTTTTGGAGGAGACTGCGATTTTTCATGATTTGGAGAGTGATCGTGATCGAACTCTTCTTGTGGAATTTCTTTTCCAGGAGGAATTCTCTTATGATGGATTAATTTGAAGATGGTTGGTCTTCATTTAATGCCTTGCACACTAATGTGGTGATTGTGTATTCCAAATGTTTCTCAAGTTTGCTTAATCCGGATTCGAACAATACTGTGATGTCCCTTTTTACACCTTCCATCTCCCAAGCTACTGCCTCGTTGACTTCCTTTTTGACAGTCTCTGATAATTCGATTTTTCCTTTGTGTATTTTCATTTCGATTTGGTTGAGTCTTGAGTGTACTCCTTCAAGATTTTTATAACCTTGGACTTGGTTAAGCTCTAATTTCGCCATTCTTTCTTTAATTTCATTAATCTCCGACATTTTTCTTGTGCAAGGGGAAATTTTTGCTTAATAAGAATGGTGATTATATTTCTTTTCATAATCATTAATTATGATATTAATTATTATATAATAAAATGTTTATTTTATTATTTAATATAATAAAATAAATCGAGAATATTATAAATATAATAACTATATTATAATATATTTGAATATTACATTATAATTTTTTTTTGTTTTTGGTTTTTTGCAGGTCGTGGGAATTATGCGCTGGAAGAGACTTCATATGGGATTCAATGGCGGCACTGGTGTAGCTCAGTGAGGATGGACGAAGGAGGGAATGGGTGGAGGAGGAACAGAATGCCAAGAGGATAAGGTATGGGGGTCAACGGTGTGAGGGGTGACGTGCGGGTGTGAGGGATGATGCAAAGGTAGTGAGGGAGGAAGGTTGAAGGGAGGGAATGGGCAGACGTGGAGGAAGAAGGAACGCGGGGGTAAGAAGGGAAGCTGGACGTGGGGGCGAGCACAAAACTGGACGTGGCGGTGTCAAAAGAACGTGGAGCAGAATGGAGGAGGTGGTGCGGTGGTGAAAAACGGTGGTGGTGGAGTGGAGTTTGCGGAAGGTGCCGAGGAGCCGATGGCTATGATACCACTTGAAGGAGAAATAAATTTCTAAACCCACATGATTCGTATTTTAAACCCACAATAAAATTATAATTGAATAATATGATGATTCTTTACAATAATGGAGATAACCTTTTATAGGTTAATACACACTACTTGATGAATTGGTGTGACCCTACGTTAGTTTACTAACTCTATATTTAATATTTAAAATAATGGCTTATAATTATTTAGATACATAACACATTGTAGGTACATCCATCTGAAAATCATATTTCATTCACTCAAATGATTAACATCGGGTATATAAAAGTAGATATAATACATGATATAAATATATTTTCAACCGGGATACTTTCATCACATTCCAACAAACACACGGTTATATATATATATATATGAGGAGGGGGACTTAAGGGATAAGGCCTTTGCGGTTAGAACAGTTCGGGCAAATTAATACGAGGAAAAGCAAAGGACAGCAAAATCAAAGGTTTATGATCTCGAAGGTCTAAAGTTTTTAAGGTTAAAAGTTATCTGCCCATAATGGTTATTGACGAGATCGATTATGAATCAACAACGTCGGAAGGACATAGACACATTTTCTCACAAGTGGCAGATCCAAATGACGCCGCACAGACTGTTCACACGATGTAGGAACCTAGGCACGATTTTTTCAACAGAGAACAAGACGCTATGACTTCACCAAAAAATTATGAAAACAGGAAAAGAGTCAGAGCTAAAGTGAAGAACACGTAGCGAGATTGATAGTATGGAAAGATATATCACTTACAGAAGTACCTGATTACCTGTCGCTAGATCTGGTAGGAAGATTCTGCATCAAAACAGTAGGTGAAGACACCCTTCAAAGGTGGATGGAAGAAAAATGGAGTCCTCTTCTACAGCAGCTTCCAATGTTTCATATTTTGTCGAGAGGATGGATTTTGTTCTGGGTCAAGACATAGGTGGAGAAGCGACTGTTACTTGAAAATAACTGGCAATGGGGGCCTTCAAGATTAATCCTAAAGAACTGGAGCATGGATTTTGATGCTAACAGGGAGCCGCAAAACACGCAAAAAATATGGGTGATTCTACCAGGGTTGCCTATGATTTTTTGGCAAAAACATATAATGGAAGAAATAGGAGACAAAATTGGAAAATTTGTGGCCTTGGAAGAAGGATGGGAATAGAAGGTTGACAGAAGGTGCGCCAAAGTTCTCATTGAAGTAGATCTACGAGAGGGAATGTATGAAGAAATCCATATGGAGCTTCACAGGAGCATGTGGCATCAGAGGCTGGAATACTGGAAAATTCTTTTTCGGTGCTTCTCATGCAGAAAGGCTAGTCACTTAGCGAAGGATTTCCCTAATCCAGAGCAAAGGACACAACAGGTCAGAAACCAGAAGAAGGGGAAGACTGAACAGATCATAGAAAGCAGTGAGAACCTATCAAAGGATAAGGAGCAGAAGTCAAAACCGACAGAAGAAAGATTCTCTCCGCCCCCAGGTAAGATGGAACTCAGTCCTAAAAACCTTCCTTCTGTTGATACTAAGAATTTAGGAAGCCAAGGACAGCCTTCTCCGCGGACATTTGTCTCGCAGGCTGATAGTAAGGTGGTGACTCCTGTGAGAACCACGACGAGCTCGGAGCGAACAGAGACAATTGTCATGCATGTGGGAATCAAGGAGATGGAACCAATTAAAGGGTGTAAAGACATGTGTAGTAATTAGGGAAGAGAGGGAAAAAAGGTGGCATACCCGAAAGATCCTCCTTCGTGGGTTAAACATAAGATTTGAAACACATAGTCAAAGGTGGCAACCGATAAATACCAAGTGTCGACTGGAGGATTATCATCTGATAAGGTACCCAAGTTCACTTTGGGCAGGAGATCTCATATTCCAATTGCCAAGTCACAAGCTGAGGTGGAGGTGAAGAATGGAAAACAAGCAACAATTGGTAGGGCCCTTAGAGCAAGGCAGGCCTAGGATAGGGTCTTCTGATGCTAGTCTTATCATTCAGTGCATGAGGGTTGGGGAGCTCCCCAAAACTAAAAGCTCTCAAAAGAATGATTGACATTCAAAAACCAGTGAACATTTTCATTCAAGAAACAATGATGGAGGGATAAAAAGCTAAGGAAGTTTTGGAGACATGGTTGAAGGGTTGGAGTTTTGTCCACATTAGCTCTAAAGGACATTCTGGAGGTCTGTTAACTTCCTGGAACCATGAGTATGAGGAAATGATGGTGGAAAAGCATAGTACAATGCTAAAAATAGTGTTTAAGAAGAAAGCTACAGGAACGGCTTTTCACTGTACAATGTATATGGCCCACACCAAGATTGAAAAGGGTTTTGGGAATCCTTCTTTTCCTCAGGAATGTTGGAGACAAGGAACGTAATACTCGGAGGAGACCTAAATCTAACCTTGTCAAAGAAGGAGAACTGGGGAACTCTAGCACGTCAAGATGGTCTAAGTTCATTCTTTTCTCTACTCTTTGAATCCAAGGAGCTGGTGGACATTCAACCACTAAAGCTAACCCCTACTTGGAGGAACAACAGAAGCGGGGACCATGCAATTTATAAGAGGTTAGATAGATTTTTTGTTTCATAAAATTTGCTCTCTGAGTCTTTAATAATTAAATCCTGGGTCAAAGTAGGAGGTCTGTCAGACCACCTCCCAGTTCTCCTTCAAATCCGAAACCCTTAAATCAAACCAGTAGCTCCGTTCAGATTTAACCCTGCTTGGTTGATGGAGGAAGAATATCGTAAGTTGATAGGAAATTCGTGGAGACCTTTGGAGGAAAACCCCAATGTCTCATACATGAAACAACTTGCGGAAAACCTTTAGGAAGTTAAGAGGGTGACAAAACCCCGGGCTAGGGTTTACTTGGTAAATCAAGAGAAACAACTAAAGGAAGTGGAAATCTCCTTAAAAGAGATTTATGAGTGGAATAACACTGGTGTATTTTCAGATATAGAGCTAAAGTAGGTAAAGGAAAAATAACTAAAAAGAGAAGAATTGTTATCTAGGAAGGAGGAACTACAAAGGTTAAAGAGCAGAGCAATTTTGAAAAGAGAAGGCGACAATAATACAAAGTTCTTCCACAGTTTCACCAACCAGAGAAGGAATCTGAACACAATTGCGTCCATGATGGACACGAATGGTGAAATGGTCAGCTCTTTTAATGAAAACTCAGACGTTGGGAAGAGCTTCTTCAAAACCTTATTCAAGGAACCGGAAGGATGCAATATCCAAGAAATCCTGAAGGTCATCAATTTATTTCCAAGATTGATTGATGAAGAAATGAGCAACTCCCTCAGGGAAGAGGTTACAGAAGAAGAACTGGAGAAAATTGTATACTCTATCCAGAAATGAAAAATCCCAGATCCGGATGGGATCACCATAGAATTTTTTCAAGGGTTCTATGACCTAGTTAAGGGGGACCTTCTGAAGGTGGTGCAAGAATCTCAAAGGGTAGGGAAGGTTCTGGGAGCCTTGAACTCCACTTTCTTGGCACTCATCCCTAAGAAGCAAAATCCTTCCTCCTTTGAAGAATACAGGCCAATATCCTGCTGCAATGTGGTAAATAAAATAATAGCAAAGGTTATAGCCCAAAGGCTGAAGCCAATTTTGAGTGAAGTCATAACAAAAGAGCAGTTTGAATTCCTGTTCAATCGTCAAATTCACGATGCGGCGTCCCTTGCTCAGGAAGAAATGCATACCATTAAACGGTCAAAAAGCTCATCCTTTTCCTTAAAACTAGATCTCTCCAAAGCATATGATAGGGTGAACTGGACCTTTTTAAGACTGGCAATGATTCAGATAGGGTTGGATCTTGAGCCAATCAACTGGATTATGGATGCATTCAGTCAGCCTCCTTTGCAGTACTCATCAATGGCTCACCCTCAAACTTTGTTAGGGAATCAAGAGGCATTAGAAAAGGATGCCCCCTTTCTCCCTTTCTTTTCCTTATGATCGATGATGCCTTGAGAATAATTATCAAACAAGAAAAAAGAGAGGGCTCTTTTAAAGGTATAAAGGTAACTCACTCAGAAGAATTATCTCATATCCTGTTTGTGGATGATGTGGTGATGATGGGAGAGGGTTCATGGGAAAACCTTAAGGAAGTAGAGCAGATGCTAGACCTATATAAGAAAGCTGGAGGAATGCACATCAACGTGGAAAAGTCAATTCTATCCGAAAATAGTATGTAAGAGGAGGTAAGAAGCCGGATTAGAGCTGAACTTCCTTACATTGTAAAGCCTATGGAAGAAGGGTTCAAATATCTAGGGTTTATACTCAAACCTAATTCCTACTCCTTTAAATACTAGATGTGGTTGTATAATAAAATCGAAGGGAGAATTGGATGCTGGACATATAAGTTCTTATCTAGGGGAGGTAGGCCCATTATTTTGAAGGCAGACCTCCAAATCATTCCAGTCTATTGGGCCACAATTGCATATATTCCAAAAGGAATCCTACAAAAATTAAGAAAAAGGTTCTTTTCCTTCTTATGGTCTGCTAACAGAAATTCGCAAGGAGTCCCCTTAGAAAATGGAAATGTTAGCTTGCCCAAAAGATTTAGGGGGGTGGGGCATTAAGAACCCTTTTTTATTTTGTCAACCCTTGCAGCCAAAACAGTGTGGCATCTTATCAAGAATCCTGAGACTCTATGGGGGAGAGTCCTAACTTCTAATTATTTCCCAAATGGGTCCATTATTGAATGGATAAGGAAACGGGACAAATCCTTCAAAAATGGGTCCATAGGTTGGAAGGCACTAGTATTAGCCTTCCCACGGGTTGGGAATTGGTTGGCATGGATGGTAGGTAATGGGAGAGAAGTAAGGATAGGAGAAGATCCCTGGTCGGGAGCAGGGGAGATATTTAAACTCTAATAAGGCCTACAACGAAAAACTAAGAAGCTCAGGGATCTCCACTCTAAACCAAGCATGCCTAATGCCTTCACAAAGGGAAATTGTTTGGAAAAAATCAGAGGCTTTAGGCTTAGAGGAATGTATTATGGAGGAATGGGAGGAATATGTTTCACTACTCAAGTCAAGTTTTATTCATCTAGAAGAGGAGAAAGAAGATAAATTGGTGTGGACCAAAAACCCGGTGAATGGGGACTTCTCGGCCAAACTAGGCTACAAGACATGGGTTTGGAATCAACATCAAGGAGAGAAGATGGAATGGTGGAAGAATGTATGGAAGGTAGAAGTGCCCTTAAGGATAAACTAAATCTGTGGTTGACTCTTAGCAACAAGCTCTTAACACGGGACAATTTGCAGAAAAGGGGTTGGAAGGGCCCAAATCGATGTGCTCTTTGCTTTTCAGATGAGGAAACAATTGCTCATTTGTTTCATTTATGTTCTTATACAAAAGATGTGTGGAAGACAGTATGCTCAGAGCTAAAGTACCAAGGGAATCTGGGTACCTCTCTTGAACAAAAACCAAATGCATGGTGGAAAGATAGATCGGTATGTCAATTTAGTGCTCTACCCTCCCTTTTCACTCATGGAATTTGGTGGGAAAGAAACACTGTCATTTTCAATAACAAGTTGATCCCAATTGAAGTAACATCAGCTCTTGTGATTTAGTGGGCCAAAGAAAACAGATCCCAAGAGAAAGAGCAGAAAATCAGAGTATTGATCCCTCCAAAAATAAACAAATCAATACCTTGGGCCTTTTTTGATGGTGCTATTCAAGGGGATCCTCCTTTGGGAGGCTTGGGAGGAGTGCTCTACCTTTCAGCCAATCAAAAGATCCAAGCAAAATATGCTCCTGGACATTGCTCAAACAATAAGGATAAACTAGAAGCTCTGCATATGATCCTGAAGGTAGCCATCAACAACAACATTTCTCAATTACAAGTTTTTGGGGATTCCAAGGTGGTGGTTGACTGGGTGAACAGGAAAATTCAAATAAATGCTCCACATCTACAACAATTACTGAGTGCTATCAGAAGGCTGCTAGAATTCTTCACAGGATTCAAAATTTCTCACGTCTACATGGAACTGAATATGGAAGCAGAGGGATTGTCCAAACAAGCTCTATTACTAGATCCTAGTAATCTAGAAACAGAGGTAATCTCAGAAAATTAAAATCTTATATGTATAATTTATTTTTGTGACTATGACAAGGTTCAAAACAGGCTCATAACTCAAGAGCCTCTATTTTTTTGTAAAGATATGAAGGAAATGCCTGGATACTGAAATTGTAAAGATGTTTTGGAGTCAAGAGGATTTTCGGTCCTTATATAATGAAAAGTTCCTCTGGAATAGTTTATAGTCACTTTTTATTTAAAGTGACAGATATTTTCCAATTGGAATATATATATATATATATATTCCACAAGATAAATTCAACACATCTTCAAGAAATAAATTCTAATTAATCACATGAAATACTCATCAGGTACATGAAATAAACTCCTTAATCCATTTCACTCAACTCCACCTATTATACAAGAAATACATTAAAGGTCCATGAAATCAAACACTTGGTATGCATCTATCCTAAACACATTCAATTTCAAATTCAATCATGCATTATGCACATACTCTAAGTTACTTGAAACACATAAAAATTCATTATTTGTATAAAAATACATACCCTACCAAGATACATGGGATGCATTAAACATGTTTTCAATCAATCATGCACATGAAAAACACCAAGTACTTCAACTAATAAATCTCATGAATTGCATCAAGTTTCTCAACCAATATGAGGTGCATCAAGTATCTCAACCAATATGTAGTGCATCAAGTACACCAACCAATATTAAGTGCATCAAGTATACCAACCAAGATCATGAAGTGCATCAGGTATACAAACCAATATGGAGTGCATAAAGTATCTCAACTAAGGTCATGAAGTGCATCAAGTATATTGACCAAGTTCATGAACTGTCAAGTATACCAACCAATATGAAGTGCATCAAGTATACGAACCAAGGTCATGAAGTGCATCGAGTATCTCAATCAATACGAAGTGCATCAAGCATACCAACCAATATGGAGTGCATTAAGTATCTCGTCTAAGGTCATGAACTGCATCAAGTATCTCAACCAATATGAAGTGCATAAAGTACACTGTTATCACTCGCCTTGTAGTTGCCTATGTGAGGTGGATCCAGGATGGATGGTAGAGGGGCAAGCAACTAAGGGGTGGAACCACAACTACCTAGACTCCCAAATGGATGGTTGTCACGCCAATCAAGGAAACCTTCACTTTATGTTATCCTAGTCCACGACAACAATGGGGGAGACCCGGATCTGCTCCCGACGGGAGAGATCAAACCTAGACACCAGAACAAATCAAATGGGGATTTAAGGTATTTGATTTAACATAACCATGACAGGGTAAGCAAGGATAGAGTTGGGACTATCTAGTACCAAGGAGACAGACTCAGTGAAAGATAGTTGACTTGAGTTATCAATGAGTGTTGGCAAAGGGAATGGGAGGAGATCTTAAGGATAGGATTAGCGCTAGCTAGGAAATTAGTGCCTTATGTGTATTGGGCAATGGAATCAGCAACAACCCAACATTTCAGTGAACACACATGGGATACACCTTGATCTATGAACCCAGAAAATAGTTGGTCCAGAGAAGCTAAGGTACATGAAAGACCAGCTCAATCAAAGGCTAGCGCTAGGGCTTGGAAAGACAGATTTGTAGTTCTAGGGTCACCTGGAGGCTAATAAATCAGCGTTGAAGGAGAAATGAGGTCAGGGTGACCTGATCTATAATCCCAAATAAGAAAATCAGCAGAAAAATTAGATCTAGACAAAGTCAAAATTTGATGAGGGGGCTAGGGGGGCTGAAAACCAATTTTTCATATCTAGGGTGAACCGAACAGAACTATCTCATAATTGGGGATGTTCTAGAATGCTTAAGCCCTGATCTATCAACCTATCTAGTCAGATTTCAGAAAAAGTCACTTTCGAAAAAGTCCAATTTCCAGTGAGGGCACTAGGGCTGTTTTAGTCAAAAAACTCAGATCTAGGTCAAACAGCCAAGAATTTGGATAGCATTGGGGTTGATTTGGACTATGTGGGACTCGATCTATCCATCTGTGAAGTCAGAATTCAGAAAAAATCAAAACCCTAGCAGGTCAAATTTTCAGTCGGGGGTTATGCAGTTTTCTGTCAAAAACTTAGATCTAGGTCAAACCAGCAATGGTTTGACCAGCGTTGCACTTGATTTGGTGAAGGGGAGGCCAAATATATGAAACCCAGAAATGGTTTGGCCAAATATCATATGATTCCCATATTTATTGCTTTTTAGGGTTTTTAGTATTTTAGGAGTTTTCAGAAAATTTTGAAGTAAATCAAGGTACAATGGAGTAAGATCTGAAAAGAAAATAATTACCTGTTAGATATTACCTGGAAAATCTTGTAGAAGTCTTTAATAGTGATGATATTTGTTATCCTGATCAATTCTGGAAGATCCCCATGATTTCTATGGCATATGCAAGCTCCAAGCCACCAATGCACCCTCTACCCTAGATGAGCAAACGTCAACCATATCATATTTGCTAATACAATATAAATAAAATGAATGATACAAGAAATTAAAATGAAGTAATCATAGATCACAATGAAACTGATGAAAACCCACTGATCCAAGACGAAGAAACCCGAGAAACCCGAGCGAGTTGAGGTCCCCCTACAAAAACGCTCCAGCCAAAACGTCCTCCTGTAGACAAAGCAATGATAGCAAAAAAAATGTAGATCTCACAAGAATTTCCACAATTTTAGGAAGCTAAATATTTTCCAATCACCATTTGAGAACATCAGATGCAAAGCAGATCCAAAAAATTTCCACAAAAAAAATCTTTCTATTATTCAGATCCAAGAGCCAAAGACCCCTTACAAATGAGAAGCTCTCTCCTTTAAATAGAAATGAGACAACTTCAATCATAACCGAATCCTAACAACTTTTAAAACGAGTGGATGAGATTAAAAGATGAAATGTTCTAATAAATGGTTGAGATGAGCTCAACATACAACACATGGATCAATATAACCATAATTTACCAAAGTGAACTAAACCACCCATAAAAAGGTAACCCACTCAAAAAGAAATAAATGAAGCACATGGTGGGTCCAATGAGTGTTTGACTAACTCCATCTGGGCGTCCCCATGGCACAATAAAATAATATAATAATTTAATTCTTTGACTTTGTGCCTCCTTGAGGAAATCGTGCGCCTCCCAAAAGCTCCAAAAAATAATATAAAAATGCCAAAAAATAGGTATGGGCCCAATCAGGTGCTGCAACTGCTGGAGAAGGTGTGGAGGAAATCATTCTCATCATTTTGAATCATCCCATGTCATTTCCTTACCTCAGTAGCCCAAATAGATTTCTTCAATAGTCATTTAATCATTTTTTAATCTGCCTCGGGAAACGTGATCCTGCCAAAACAACCTCCTAGGGTGCCTGCGTTGTTAATCTGAGCCCACTAGGCTCTCTAGGATGTGGGTACAATAGTACAAACAAGTGGCTGCACCCCCTATTCCCATACAATGCCCTAGGAGATCCAACTAAAACATATCTCTGCTCAGACAGATCAACCTGTGAAGAAAAACTGCATCAGAGAGACAGAATGAGCCTGATCATATCTATAAGTGCCCAGAATTGGAATAAACTGTCTCATTAGACTCAGAGAGTCCAAATCCATCTAAGGTGTATACTCATACCCCTCACAGGTCTCTATCTGATCATCAATCATATCCAATAAATAATATAACCATCTGTAACTGATCAGACACCAATAATAACTCAGATTGTCATCCATTTGCTGCAAGTGTAAAAGGCTAAGACATGCTCTACATCTCATTCAAGTAAAAATCACAACAAGTAGCATTGATT
>LPNX010981068.1:190182-203438 GCA_001517045.1 Pseudotsuga menziesii | reverse complement strand
TACATATATAAGGCTTTATTTATTATTACTCAGACTTAGACTTTCAAGACTATACTCACTTCATAGTTGTAGCCAATTTGCTAGTGAAAGGTGAAGGATGAAAATGACAAGGCTAAGGAAAAGGATGAATTCCTACTTAACATCATGACACTTTGGATAATGGAAAGGGAATACTCACTATAACCAATGTCGGACAAACAACAACACAAGGAATGGCAGTGCCTCACGAATGGGTGAGTTGTTTAGAGAGTGCTTATTCAACTTAGGCATCATGACTACATCAAGCTTGATCCAAGTTCATTAGGATCATCATTTTATTCAATGGCCTTTTTGGCCTATATGACCCTTTGGGACTTCACCAGTGCTTAAAAGCAGAGCTAATTGCAATTTTCATCCGGGACATATTTATTTTATAAGGTCAGCAATATTTGGATATAGCATATTTTTAACCATTGCTTTTTTGAACTTTTTCTTATACTCTTCAAGGAGTATTTTAGCATTTCATTTCTCTTGCCCTCTTTACATATGTTAAGAAACATAGTTTTATAATTTTCATTTTTCATGGGCGCATATTCAATATTTTCAATACAGGTAGTACATGAGCTTTCAGTTTTAGCCAACAACATCTCAAGTGACTAGGGGGGGTTCTGCACAGTGCCAAACATCGGGACAACTGACCAGAATGATTTAGGCATACTATCCAACTTACCAAAGGCAATTTTTGTGACCAACTTAGAGCTGAGACACAATACAGAAAGGGAGGCTTGTCCAACAAAATTTCTAGCAGCCAGAAAGATCCTCCATGCCATAAGTCAAGAAGTCAGTCGGGTTGAAAACTAAACTGGAAGGTAATGGATGGGTGGAGACAATGAATGATGGATCCAACACTAGCAATCCAAAACAATGGTGGGAATGACTACCTCTATTCTCCCTAAGGAGGGTTAAAACCAATGAGTACAGATCAGGAACTTCAAAGTCAGAGTAGGGACATCAATACATAGTACAAAATACATCCAAGTCCATATAATTATGACCGCTAGATCATGATACCACAAGTTAATACATGTTACAAAAATCAGTATAAGAGCAATAATAACCATAACACAATATAAAAAGCTGAGTCATAATCATGAGATATAATCCATCTGAGACACCATCTGTCCAATGAGAAAAACTAATATAAAACTAGGCATCAATGACTGCTCTGTAATGACATAAATAGCTACATAGGTCCTCAAATTTGAGTGTCATGAGACTCAGTCCTGACATGGGAGAGCACAATAGTTCACTGGTATAAACATGATCCATCAAAAAATGCTCATCTCAGCATCTCATATGTAAGAGATCTGGCTAAAAAATGTACTGTGTCTGAAAAATAGAATATGGTAGCCTGGCTACTATATATGTGATAACATCTGGCTCCAGCTGGGACAAGTGCTCTGTGAAAAAGAGCGCTTGAGAACCTCAGAATCTTTGGTACTCGCACTCTGCTTCTCACATCCTCGATCAATCCATCAAGCTCTGCAACCGCTACCAACAATGTACCTGACTACCTGCAACATGTCCAGAGCTATACCAAACTCATAGACCGGTCGTCAAAACAATATGTGGATAATATATGAAATACTGAAAAATAAAGATGCATGAAACTGAAAAGCAGAAAATAAATCTAATCCATAACCATAACTTTCAATAAAAGTTTAATTTTTTATTTTGCAGGAAAATAGAATTACACTAAGAGCTTCAAAGGTGAGCTTTAGACAATCAAGCAAGATTCTATACTACTACCAGGAAAGGATTATTCATCCTACCTACCCTACTCTAACAAATTTAGACAAATGTTAGGTAAAATCATAAATCCAATGCAACCACTTGCTGAACGAACCTATTGAGCTTTCTTTACAGTTAATGATACAACAAATCAAAGATGGCTTGTGAGCAAAGTGAAAGAAAATTGAAGCCATTATAACTTGTTGTTTGAAAATTAAAGAAAGACATAGACGAAGAGAAATGAAATCATGCCAGGGATGAGATTGATTGTTGCAAACTTCTTCTACCCATAGATTGATAGGATCATAACATTTATGCAAGTTTAAATTTGATGAAATAAAAGAATAGGATACATGATTCATCCCCCCTAGGCCATCATTTCTTCCCTCCTCTTTCTGCTTAGCACACTCAATCATACTCACATCATGACCAATGGTGAAGCAAAATAGGGACAAATTAGAAATCATTAAACCAAAAATTGAGATTAACCCCATTTTTTGCTTATAAAATGAGAAAATATGGAATTGGTCTTTATAGAGCTTTTCATTCACCCAATAGAAGAAATTAGCAAAGTTGCAAACATTATGCGCCAAGGATGAAAGGAGATAAGATGTTTTACCATTTACCATTTGGCCCTTTCAAGACTCTACACCGCATGATACCATAGAGGACTTCAAAAGCTGGGATGGGTGGGTGGATTGACAAATTGAGACTTGATTTGTATCACCTAAAGATGTTAACACCAATCTTCCATTTGATATGGGACATTTGCTAGAGAAATTGGCAAGATTAAAACTAACATCCCAAGAACTAGACTCACTATGATTAATCTCCTCAACCAAATCACCTTGATCAAAAATATGATGGGGAATAGTAACAACATTACAAGAATCATTCCTTGGAGGCTCTTGATGATTATTGAGAAACAGATTCTAGTTCGAAAGATGTGACAAAGAAGGTTCTAGGTCAATCTCGCTTACTAGTACATCATCATCATGTGGTTTCTCTTCTTGAGATTGTTCATTACATTCAACTAAGGATAAATGATCATCATGATTCATTTGATAAGGAAAAACATTACTATGTTCATTTCTATCCTCACAAACTTGGTCTTCAACTACAATATGACCACATGATTGCTCTTCAATGGAAGTTTTATTAATTTCCACCTTTTCTTCTTTTACAGTGATATGATCAAGGTCTAAATCCAGATTCGGATAGGTTGAATACTGACTCAAATTATCATCTATTAGGCAATGACTATGGAGTTCCTCTTCTAAAGGTTCTTTAATGGACTCACAAATGGAAGGCTCAACTATGGTTCTTCTTGATGGTGATCAGGTTCCCTTCCACGGATCAAATCCAGGATTTGCTCTGTGACTGCTTCTAGTAATAATAACAAAGTATCTTGTATGATTTGATTGATATCCCTCTTAATTTCAGCACGGGTTTTTGAAACATTATCCTGAAAGTACTATGTAACATTCTTATGGATTGTAGGCACACTCATAATTTGGAACATTTCAAGAGAGGAATGATCCAATTGAGAAAGCAAATTGCCAATTTACTGATTATAATCATTGCTAGATTCACACTCTAAAGAATCATCAGTGTTCCTACTCCAACTATCAATTAACAAATCTGTGAACATGTCATACCCAGTGACAGATCCTGGTGCTAAATGATCAAACCATAGTTGAACATCCCCTTGCAAGGATTTTCCTAAGGCTCACATATAAACATCTTCACTGTCTGGACCTCTAGATTCCATGTTATCCCAGAGAATGTCCAAACAACTTTCAATAGGTATATCATTATTTCCACTAAACTGGGGCAACCCACTAATGTAATCGTTTGGCATAGGATGAGGTGCTCCTGGTGTTTCAGAAAATTCAAAAGGAGACCTTTTGTCTTGCTTTTTAACAACTCTGGTTACTTGGCTATAAGGCTTTGACTGGGAATGATCTCTAGGTTCATGTCGACTTATAGGTCCACTTGGGATGGTCAGGAAATATTTATTGCATGGGTGAGGAATTTGGTGGGTATCATAAAGACTATGATAACTAGATTCATACCCATAATCATGCTCGATATCATCCTCATACCCGTAGTCTGACCTCCATCTATTCCTTTCGTTTATTTGTCTTCTAGTTTCAATCATGTTCTTGGTTACTTCCTTCATGTGCTTCAAAAATACATCCGAATTCATTATGATTTATGGTATGCTCTAAGAACTTAACATTAATACGTTGGGCACGATCCTCAGCGGAGTCGTGGGGTGAAGTCGCCAGGTGAACCACACAAGTAATTCACCAATAAAATATATGTCGTAGGGAAAAGTGAGGTATGTTGAACCAAGGTAGGCCTCTACCTCCCCAGCAACGACGCCAAAATGCTATCACCCACCTTGTAGTTTCCTGTGTGAGGTGGATCCAGGATGGATGGTAGAGGGGCAAGTAACTAAGGGGTGGAACCACGACTGCCAAGACTCCTAAATGGATGGTTGTCATGCCAATCAAGGCAACCTTCACTTTATGTTATCCTAGTCCAAGACAACAATGGGGGAGACCCAGATATGCTCCCAATAGGAGAGATCAGACCTAGACACCAGAATAGATCAAATGGGGATTTAAGGTATGTAAGGTGCAAGGTAAATGGATACCTTAGCTCTAGGGTTTAGGTACTAGAAACTGGTGAAGATGATCACTGTCTTGGGAAACATAACCATGACAGGGTAAGCAAGGACAGAGTTGGGACTGTCTAGTACCAAGGAGACAGAATCAGTGAAATATAGTTGACTTGAGTTATCAATGAGTGTTGGCAAAAAGAATGGGAGGACATCTTAAGGATAGGACTAGCACTAGCTAGGAAATCAGTGCCTTATGTGTATTGGGCAATGGATTCAGCAACAACCCAACGTTTCAGTGAACCCACCTGGGATACACCTTGATCTATGAACCCAGAAAATAGTTGGTCCGGAGAAGCTAAGGTACAGGAAAGACCAACTCAATGGAAGGCTAGCGCTAGGGCTTGGAAAGACAGATTTGTAGTTCTAGGGTCACCTGGAGGCTAATAAATCAGCATTGAAGGAGAAATGAGGTCAGGGTGACCTGATCTACAAGCCCAAATCAGAAAATTAGCAGAAAAATCAGATCCAGACAAAGCCAAAATTTGATGAGGGGGCTAGGGGGGATGAAAACCAATTTTTCAGATCTAGGGAAAACTAGAAAGAAATAGTTCAGTGTTGGGGATGTTCTGGAATGCTTAAGTGTTGATCTATCAACCTATCTTGTCAGATTTCAGAAAAAGTCACTTCCGAAAAAATCCAATTTTCAATGAGGGCGCTAGGGCTGTTTTAGTCAAAAAAACTCAGATCTAGGTCAAACAACCAAGAATTTGGATAGTGTTGGGGTTGATTTGGATTGTGTGAGACCCAATCTATTTGTATGTGAAGTTAGAATTTAGAAAAAATCAAAACCCTAGCAGGTCAAATTTTCAATGGGGGGTTATGCAGTTTTCTGGCAAAAACTCAGATCTAGGTCAAACCAGCAGGATTTTGACCAGCGTTGCAGTTGATTTTGTGAAGGGGAGGCCCGATATATGAAACCCAGAAATCATTTGGCCAAAGATCGAATGATTCCCAGATTTATTTCTATTTAGGGTTTTTAGTATTTTAGGAGTTTTCAGAAAAATTTGAAGTAAAGCAAGGTACAATGGAGTAAGATCTGAAAAGAAGAGACTTACCTGTTAGATCTTACCTAGAAAATCTTGTATAATTCTTTAACAGTGATGATATTTTCTATCCAGATCAATTCTGGAAGATCCCTGTGATTTCTATGGCATATGCAAGCTCCAAGCCACCAATGCACCCCTTACCCTGCATGAGAAAACGTCAACCATATCAGATTTGCTAATACAAGATAAGGAAACTGAATGCTACAAGAAATTAAAACAAAGTAATCATAGATCACAATGAAACTAATGAAAACCCCCTGATCCAAGACGAAGAAACCCGATCGAGTTGAGGTCTTCCTACAAAAACGCTCCAACCAAAACGTCATCCTGTAGACAAAGCAATGATAGCAAAAAAAATATAGATCCCACAAGAATTTCCACAATGCTAGGAAGCTGAATATTTTCCAATCACCATTTGAGAGCATCAGATGCAAAGCAGATCCAAAAAATTTCCACAAAAAAGTCTTTCTATTATTCAGATCCAAGAGCCAAAGACCCCTTACAAATGAGAAGCTCTCTCCCTTAAATAGAAATGAGAGAACTTCAATCATAATCGAATCCAAACCACTTTCAAAACGAGTGGCTAAGATTAAAAGATGAAATGTTCTAATCAATGGTTCAGATGAGCTCAACATACAACACATGGATCAATATAACCATAATTTACCAAAGTGGACTAAACCACCCATAAAAAGGTAACCCACTCAACAAGAAATAAATGAAGCACATGGTGGGTCCAAGGAGTGTTTGACTAACTCCATATGGGTGTCCCCATGGCACAATAAAATCATATAATAATTTAATTCTTTGACTTTGTGCCTCCTTGAGGAAATCGTGAGCCTCCCAAAAGCTCTAGAAAATAATATAAAAATGCCCAAAAATAGGTATGGACCCAATCAGGTGTTGCAACTGCTGGAGAAGGTGTGGATGACATCACTCTCATTATTGTGACTCATCCCATGCCATTTCCTTACCTCAGTAGCCCAAATCGATTCATTCAATAGCCATTTAATCATTTTTTAATCTGCCTCAGGAAACGTGTTCCTGCCAAAACAACCTCCTAGGGTGCCTGTGTTGTCAAACTGAGCCCACCGTGCTCTCTAGGATTGGGGTACAATGGTACAAACAAGTGGCTACACCCCCTATTCCCATACAACACCCTAGGAGATCCAACTAAAACATCTCCCTACTCAGACAGATCAACCTGTGAAGAAAAACTGCATCAGAGAGGCAGGATGAGCCTGATCATATCTATAAATGCCCAAACCTGGAATAAACTGTTTCATTAGACTCAGAGAGTCCAAATCCCTCTAAGGTGTATACTCATACCCCTCATAGGTCTCTATCTGATCATCAATCATATCCAATAAACAATATAACCATCTATAATTGATCAGACACCAATAATAACTCAGACTGTCATCCATCTGCTGCAAGTGTAAAAGGCTAAGACATGCTCTCCAACTCATTCAAGTAAAAATCACAACAAGTAGCATTCATTTCACTGGCAGTACATCAACCAATACAAATATAAGGCTTTATTTATTATTACTCATACTTAGACTTTCAAGACTATACTCACTTCATAGTTGTAGCCAATTTGCTAGTGAAGGTTGAAGGGTGAAAATGACAAGGCTAAGGCAAAGGATGACTTCCTACTTAACATCATGACACTTTGGATAATGGAAAGGGAATACTCACTATAACTAATGTCGAACAAACAACGACACAAGGAATGGCAGTGCCTCACAAATGGGTGAGTTGTTTAGAGAGTGCTTATTCAACTTAGGCATCATGACTACATCAAGCTTGATCCAAGTTCATTAGGATAATCATTTTATTCAATGGCCTTTTTGGCCTATATGACCCTTTGGGACTTCACCAGCACTTAAAAGCACAGCTAATCATAGCTTTCATCTGGGACATATTTATTTTATAAGGTCAACAATATTTGGATATAGCATATTTTTAACCATTTCTTTTTTGGACCTTTTCTTATACTCTTCAAGGAGTATTTTAGCATTTCATTGCTCTTTCCCTCTTTACATATGTTAAGAAACACAGTTTTATAATTTTCATTTTTCATGGGCGCATATTCAATATTTTCAATACAGGTAGTACAAGAGCTTTCAGTTTTAGCCAACAACATCTCAAGTGACTACGGGGAGTTCTGCACAGTGCCAAACATCGGGACAACCAACCAGAATTATTTAGGCATACTATCCAACTTACCAAAGGAAAGTTTTGTGACCAACTCAAAGCCGAGACACAATACAGACAGGGAGGCTTGTCCAACAAAAGTTCTAGTGGGGAGAAAGATCCTTTATGCCATAAGTCAAGAAGTCAGTCGGGTTGAAAACTAAACTAGAAGGTAATGGATGGGTGGAGACAATGAATGATGGATCCAACACTAGCAATCCAAAACAATGGTGGGAATGACTACCTATATTCTCCCTAAGGAGGGTTAAAACCAATGAGTATAGATCGGGAACTTCAAAGTCAGAGTAGGGACATCAATACATAGTACAAAATACATCCAAGTCCATATAATTATGACCGCCAAATCATGATACCACAAGTTAATACATGTTACAAAAATCAGTATAAGAGCAATAATAACCATAACACAATATAAAAAGCTGAGTCATAATCATGAAATATAATCCATCTGAGACACCATCTGTCCAATGAGAAAAACTGATATAAAACTAGGCATCAATGGCTGCTCTGTAATGACATAAATGGCTACATTGGTCCTCAAATATGAGTGTCTTGAGATTCAGTCTTGACATGGGAGAGCACAACAGTCCACTAGTATAAACATGATCCATAAAAAAATGCTCATCTCAGCATCTCATATGTAAGAGATCTGGCTGAAAAATGTATTGTGTATGAAAAATAGAATATGGTAGCCTAGCTACTATATATGTGATAACATACACCAACCAACATGAAGTGCATCAAGTCAATAAATCCCATGCATATACTTTTACCAACAATTACATGGAATACTATCAATATACTTTTACAACAAGATGCATGCAATGTTACTATGATACTCTACAAGGATGTGTTTCAAAGATCCTTCTCTAACAAAGATAACTTCTCTAACAAGATCATCATGATATTTTTCTAACTAAGATCATAAAGAATCTTTTCATAGAAAAAGGTAACAAAGATGATATAGATACTATTCTAACAAGCTCATAAAGATACTTTCTAACGAAGATAACAAAAATCATATAGATACTTCTCTAACAAGATCATAAATATGCTCTCTAACAAAAGGTCACAAAGATCATATAGATACTTCTCTAATTGGATCATAAAGATACATTCGAACAAAAGGTAATAAAATCGTATAGAGATCACAAGAGCAAACTTCATGTACTTTAAAGCAACATGCAAGCAAACTTATAAGAAACAGTCCAAAAGTAGGATTGTAATATAAAATCATATATGCAGTTATGCATGCACATTATTATTTATCATGCAATAGTTAATGCCTACTGATAATGCATTTTCAGTTCATTCTAATGCATACACATTCATACCTATTTCCTATGCATAATCAACACACAATATGAATGCATAATCCTTGCAATTTCTAATCAGTAATTATGCCATGCACAAGTCTTAAGCGTTTACCAATTAATTCATATACAATAAGCGGGGCAATGCACAATGGACAAACATCGACCAATCAAGTCATTGAACAATAAAGAGGCAATGCACCTAGGACAAGTATCGACCAATAAGATTACTGGTCAGTAAAAGAGGCAACGCAAAGTGAACCTGCATCAACCAATCAATCTACTAAATATTAGAAATGAAAATGCAGAGTGCCAACCAATCACTCTATTGAGCAATAAATATGCAACATTAATTAATTTTCTAAAGCATACAATAAACTAATCTTTAATTTCATTAGTCTTCTATTATTGTTTTAGGGTTTAATCTTTTGGTTTAGGAATCACATTGTGGTTGTACAAGTACTAGGGCTGTGATTGTTTGGTCATAAAAACATTTCTATGAAATCATCAACCTCTTACAACATCATATAAAACATAAATAAATTGCATAAACACACAATCATAAATCCATAGAAGGACCAAACAAGCATAGGGTTGTAACCTAATCTCTTATACCACTTGTAACATATCCAACCCCGGAATACTTACAAATATCGGGTAACTGGGCTCACTAACAAACGGTATGGCTGAATCTAAGCTAAGCTCAGCGTAATAAATCTCTTTAAGGTTGGGCTAACATCCCACACAAATTAAAACTTTTAGAAACATTCGGCCAGAAAGGAAATATTTCCCTCCCAAGACAACTTAGTTTCATATTGTACATGCAAGATTGTGTGATGACCCATGAAATACATTCAGGCCATAACTTTTCTCATATTAATAACTAACATCACACCCATGGGAATCTATTGGCCACCGTACAACAATCTAATAAATCAGATTTTCCTAACTTTACCAAGCTTATTTATGACAGTGAAACAATCATAATTCCATCAATCTATGGTAGCAAAATTTAAACACCTATTCATAGAAGTTCTTTATTAGTTAATGTAGAATTCTAATACCATCTCATATCTGATTCAGTATAGGAATACATGACCATATGGTATTCCCTAAATATCAATCCATCTAATGAACATAAATGTATAAGTAACTAGCCTCCAACTTCACCATAAATCAACATCATCAACTTTCCAAAAAGAAAAATTATACACTATGAATTATATCAGATCTAATGCATTATTTTACCAGTCCTATAATCCCAGTTGAGACCTGATATGATACATCCATATATGGACATATGGATTCCAAAATATCAGACCTCTAATTATTACTAATGCCTAAGCAAATAGTCTTCTGAAACTGCCACAAAATCTGCATTCTACACTACCTCATATAGCATAATTGTAACACTACTTTAAGTCATATTTTCCCATAATAAATATCAGTCATATTCCCATTGATGGTATGATACGGAAAATCCATATACATTCTTATGGAGTATCCTAAATCCTTCCCCCTAAATATCATAAATTCCATAAACAAACTAGCTACAAACTGCTAGTATAATACATGAACATACCTCTCCTGTGAGTTTCCAATCTAACAGCAATGGGTTAGCGATTTACCATGAGCATATATACAAATTAAATACGTGTAATTACATAGATATACCAGCATCCATGGGCACATGTTAAACAACATACATAAAATAATTAAATATCATAAGTACTTATCTTTTATAAGGAAGCAACCGGCTCCAACCACACAACTTTCCTCCCAGCCTTGGACACTATCAAGAAAAGACCGCCTATACTGGTCACCACTGAACTGAGGTCCTGGAATTCACATGACAAGGTCTCTTCTAAATCTATCTCTAAGAATAAAACTCAATCCCACAAACCAAGCAACAAAAACACAAGAATTTCTTCCACAAAGTTTTCCCCATCTCCACCCACTTACTCCTCTATCCCACTACCAATTGAAATGGTATTCCATTCACCTTATAGGTCCCTTAGTACATCACCATCTTTGCCTTTAGGATTTATGTGTAGGTACAGGATGGAGACAAGTGGTAGACACCACGGATCTATATTGTAAGAATATATAAGTTCGAGAAGCCACAACTCAATCCCTCGCCACCTACTTACTCCTCCACCCAAATACCAAGTGAAATGGAAATCCCTTCACCTCCTAGGTCCCTTAGGACATTTCCATATTCACCATCATGATTTGCATGCAGGACAACACAGATACAAGTGGTGGTCACCGAGGAACTATTCAAATTTGATCAAGCTTACTCTAAACACCACCAAACTACCTATGATCCAAGCACATAACATAGCGTACATGGGTTCCCAAGCTCACAAGATTACCTATCTCTCACCAATCATGGAATGAACAACTCACCTTCCTTCAATGAATGAAGGAATGGATGATCAAGAATTCCCTCACAAGATCTCCATTCCTTGCAAGACAAAAATGGTGTAATTATGTGCACCGTATCATGCCAAACTCTCCTTTGTCACTCACATTCCAGTCCGAGCAGCCTTATTCCCTCCTCTAGAAACTCAATAACGAAATAATGCCTAACCTTCTATAGAAATTTGAATCCCTTTATCCTAATTCGATTTTACTCCTAGAGATGAACTCCAAACCACTAAGAATCAACTAAAATTCATTGAGGCTTCGCCAAACCACTAACTTACCCATTGAAGTTCTCAACAAAGTAACTTAAATCTACTGATACTGACTCTAAACCATTGACAACCACGCTCCCAGACACTGGATAACTTGAATTTGTCAACACTTAATCAAACTCACTATGACTAACTCGAGTTCACCCATAGTTACCTCCATGCACTAAACACAAATCTAATTCATAAGGATAGATTCCAATTCCCCTTTTATCACTCCCATGAACTTAGGATAACTTGAGTTGACTCAAACATTCCTAAATTAATTGAATAGGACTCGAATTCATCTTATTAACTAAGGATTATTGATTCTAGACATCAATTAACTGAGGACAACTCCCAATTAACCAATCTGACTCTTGTTGACTGACAACTAGTCCAGTTCACTAGAGTATTGGGTGCATGGTTGCATGGTTGAATGCAAGCCATTATGTACATAGGTTAGGACCACCAAGGTCCAATAACATCAAAATTAGTAATACTAGAGTATTGTTAGGGGGAGCACAACTCCTAACCCCTACCCCTTCACATGTGAAATCCGAAGACCCCCAACAACGTTAGTGTCCATGTTGTTCCATTATTCTAGTTATAGGTAATAACAATAATGATAATAATAGAATAATAACATAATAATATCCATGGTTCATAGTCCAGGAACCTAGTGCCACCATGAAAGTAAATAACCAAAATCACAGGTGTTTAGTGCTTACATTAGGAGGATAGCTGGCTTGCATAGACTATTGTAGGTCGGTGGATGATTGATCGAGTTTGTAGGACTGGGAGAAGGGGGGGTGCATTCAAAAAAATACAAATCCATGCTTTAACTACATGAGATAATTGGTGTTGGATCACTGATAGAGACAACATAGGGACCCACTGTTGGAGTAGAGTCCCGCAGCTACAGGAAAAGCTGCCATTTTGGCGGATAGATAGTTTGGTGAAGACGAAGAGATAAGGTAAAGCTACGACGCCGTAGCATGTTTCTAGCTGTAGAGCAGAGTCGGAAACCGTGACTATTGGGACAGAGAATTCAAGGAAGACGACAGTACCTGAGCGGCCGAGAAGAGAGAGCTCAACCACTGCATTGAAGGCAACGGCGAAGACAGGAGGGCTCAGGTACCCTCATAAAGGAAAAGGAGCGACGAGGCTGAGGTATTGAAGATGAAGGACAAAAGAAGGGAAGCGGTGCATAGTACCCATGGTCAGTGCCGGGAAGCATGGAAGACTGCAAAGAGCAGTGGTGTGACGGAAAGTGGCTACCCCAAGTATAGATATGCCGACTATCACCAGTTAGGGTTTTGGGTTACTGTTGGGATAGGCCCACAGTGTTGTAATGGCGAGACCTTCGGGCCGCCTATAAAGGGATGTATTTTGTATTGTAAAAGGCTAGCATTTTGGGCATTTTAAGCCATCCAGCTAGTCAGTCCTTCTGGAGCTATTCAGACATCAGAGAGTCTGAGAGTCCAGTAGTCTGTTAGTTTACTGTATTTTGTATTGTAACAATCCGCAGGGATTGACAGAG